>PVJA010017603.1:0-41357 GCA_004027025.1 Myocastor coypus | reverse complement strand
TTAATGTTTAGTTGTTTGATCAATCTTATATACCTATATGTATTAATCTAAACTGATCCGATGATGAAAATATGTAATATAACCATTGTTAAATTTAAACAATAAAAGAATTGGAAAAATAAAAATAAAAAAAATAAAAATAAAAATAGATTATGTGTTGATGGGATGAAGCGTGTGTGATTACTAAATCAGTACACTGATTGGTTTGGTATTTTTGTGAGTACAAATAATGGGAAGGTCCACCCTGGGTGTGAGTGCTATAGACCCTAAGGATATTTAGCCTGAATACAAGGTAAGGGACAGAAAGAGCAGTGATGTTGTCCCTTGCTGTTTCTTCAACTAATTTGTTGCTTTGCAGTCTTAACTAAAATTTAAAAATTTGTCAAATTAATGGATATACAAACAGATCGTAATAAAAATGTATGTACTTATACCACATAAACAACTTTTAAAATAATAAATATGAATGTTAAATTTATCAACAAATTTTTTTTACTGTCATTAGAGCAAACACATTGTTGCATGCCTTTTGTAAATGTATGTGCTATAGGAAACCTTTCCTTCATTTGTATACTCTCACATTTTGATGAGGAAATTCATAGATTAAAGCATATTATTTAATGTAGTGCTAAATTCTGTTGGATAATATTCCATATAATTATGCTTTGTTGGATATTTATAGTCATAGTGGTGCTAACTATGCATATTTTCTCTTAAGAAATTTTTAAATTAATTTTATAGGTATATTTTAGCTACACATAATACTCGAACTCATCATAGGGAATTTATACATGTGCATGATGCATATTGATTCTTTATTCCTTTCCCTTGATACCGTTTTGTACCCCTTATTTGCAAAATATTTTCACATTTTTCCTTTAATTTTCTTTCCTTTATTCCATCCTTGCCTTCACACTTCTATTTTCACTTCCCATTTCAATATTTTCTTCCTATTTCAGAACATCTATTTACATCTTTTGTGTTTCACTTTAGCGATGCAATGTCATATTCAAACATGTGTGTCTGATTTATTTCACTTAAGAGTATGGTCTCAAGGTCCATCCATTTACCTAGAAATGTCTGTAATCTATCCTTTACATCAGAACAGTACTTTATTCTATTTTTTTAAAATCACAAGATCTCTTTTATCCATTCATAAGTTGATGGTCGAGCTGAACTTCTTCCAAGATTTAGCTATTACAAATTGTGGTGCTATCAACATGGGAGTTCATATATTGCTGTGATGTGAGGCTTTCAATTATTTTGGAAAGATTCCAAGAAAAGGAATAACTGGGCCAAATGAAACCTCTCCTATTAGTGTTTTTCTTTTCTTTTTTGTTTTTTCAACTCAATTTCATTTTGCTTTGAAGAGTAAAAATTCTAGACTGACTTCCACAGTGGTTGCACCAAACTACTCTCACCAGCAAGGGAAGGGGTTTCTCTTTTCCACAACCTCTCCAGCATTTGTTATAAATTGATTTCTTTAAAATAGTCATCCTCTCTAGAGTGAAATGGAATCTCAGTTTTTTTTGTTTGTTTGTTTGTTTTTTTTTTTTTTTTTTGTCTTTTTGAGACAGGGTCTCACTGTGCAGCTCAGGCTGGCTTTGAGCTCACTTTTGTAGCCCAGGCTGGTCTCGAACTCACAACGATCCTCCTGCCTCAGCCTCCCAAGTGCTGGGATTACAGGCGTGAGCCACCACGCCCGGCTTGGAATCTCAGTTTTTATTTAATTCATCTCAAATAACCCGTGAAGTTGGATGTTTTTCATACATTTATTTTCTTTTTGAACTTCTTCATCCGAGAAGTGTCTGTTCATTTCAATGCTGTTTTGGATTGTGCCTTTAGATTTGGTGTGTCTGGTATTTTGAGTCCTGTATATATTCTACATATTAGTTCTTTTTTTTTTTTTTTTTTTTTTTTTTTTGGTGGGACCAGGGTTCGAACTCACGACCTTGCATTTGCCCAGCAGGCACTTGTGCCTCGGAGCTATCTCCCCAGCCCCTCTACATATTAGTTCTTTGAGGAACAATTGCAATTTTCTCCTCATTCTGTGGTTTGTCTCTTCATTCTGTTGATGGCTTCTTTTACTCTGGAAAAGCTGTTTGAAGAGATGAAGTCCTAGATGCTGACTTTCTTAGTATTTCCTGTGTGATCTGTTTTGTTTAGTCTTTTCCTATATCTGTATCTTCAAGAGTTCTGACTGTGCCATCTTTCTCTAAATGCAGTGCTTCTGCTTTTGTGCTAACCATTTCAATTTTAGTTTAGTGCATGGTAAGAGACAACATTCTAATGTTAATGTTTGGCATGAGGACAGGTAGTTTTTCCTGCACCATTTATTAAAGGGGCAGTCTTTCTTTCAGTAATGTGTTTGGTCTTTTGTCAGAGATGAGTATGTTAGAAGTTATTTCTTGCCGGGCGTGGTGGCGCACGCCTGTAATCCCAGCACTTGGGAGGCTGAGGCAGGAGTATCGGTGTGAGTTCGAGACCAGCCTGGGTTACAAAAGTGAGCTCAAGGCCAGCCTGAACTGCATAGTGAGACCCTGTCTCAAAAAGACAAAAAAGAAAAAAAAAGAAGTTATTTCTTGTTTTAAAAAATATTTCTTTGTTTCTTCTTTCCCTTTCTTTCTTTCTTTCTTTCTTTAACTGGGTACAGGGTCTCACTATGCATCTCAGACTCGTAGTATTCCAGTGCTAGGATTATTGGAGTTCTGGACTGGGGACTGAGCCCTGAAGTTTGTACTTGTCAGGCAGGTACGTAGACCACCGAGCTACCTCTAGAGCCCATTGGAAGTTATTTCTGCCTCTTCTAATCTATTTTATTGATCCACAGGTTTTTTTTTTTTTTTATTTCTCTCAACAGTATTCTCTTTTTTTAAGGGTAGCTTTGAAGCATAATTTCAATTGTGATGCCTTCTGCCGGTCTTCATTGCCCAGATATATCTTTGCTATCCTAGGTCTCTTCATATTCTGAATGAATTTTTGCAATAGTTTCTCTAGCTCTGTGAGGTATGCTAGTGGTATTTTGATAGGCATGATATACGATTTGCACTAAAGTTTGGGAATATGGCCATTTTCGCTATTTTGGCACATCCTACCCCTGAAAAAGATGTCTTCCATTATCTGGTAAACCTTTTTGATCTCCATTTCTAGATTACTAGAGTTTTTATTATAGAGATCTTTAAATGTCTTTTCCTTTGTAATTGCTCTGATTAACCTTTCCAGGGCCATATTGAATAGCAGTGGTGATAGTGGATTTCCTTGTCTTCTTCCTGATTATAGAGTGAAGCATTCAGTTTATGACCATTTAGTATAAAGTTGTCTGGGGGCTTGTTATGGATGGCTTTTATCAGGTTGAGATATTGACCATCTATTCCAACTTTCTGTAGATTTTGCTCTTTAATAGGCATTGAACGTTTTTTGTATCTACTGAGGTGGTCATGCTTTTTTTGTCTTTGCATGTATTGATGATGTATATTGCCTTTATAAATTTGTATATGCTGATCCGTCCTTGCAGCCCTTGGGTAAATTTTACTTGGTCATGGCGTATAATGTTCTTGATGATATGCTATATCCTATTTACTTTTATTTTTACTGAGACAAAATACTCAAATCCCAAGGTTAAAGGAAGAAGATCTATTGAGCTCAAAGTTTGTACAGCTTTTTACCCATAATTAACTGGTGCTGAGGCAGGGTTGCATGGCAAAGGACCGCTCCTTCAGAGTAGAAAAAGACATCAAAAGCAACTAGAGAGTAAATGAGAGCAATCTTCATTTTACAATGTATTTAGTACAGTGTCTACAAGAACGATATTTAGATCACTACATAGATCAGACACATAGTGATCCTCCTGTTTTTCTGCCTCCCAAGCAGTGGGATTACATGCAGTTATCACCATGGCCCATCTCAATCACCATCTCAGTGTGTTTCAAAGGCAGGGTTGATATGGCAGGCCAGAGATTGAAACCCCAACCTCTGTGTCTACAATCTTCTTTTCTACTTTCAGAGTTAATATGGAATACCACACTTGTCAGTTGAAGCATTCAGATGCTTAATTCCAGCATTAGACTATAAATCAGTCACAAACTCTAGATTCAGCTGCTTCCAAAAGCCTGCTAGCCATCACCACATGAGGCTGAGAGAGATGTTATGGTTTATGTCTAGTTGTTCCCCCAAAGCTTGATGTAGTCACTGGGCGGAGACTGCTAGAGTTTGAGACTTGATCCATGATCCCTGGGATTATGGGTTTTAGTACTGATGGGATTTTGATGGGAGTACTTCTGGGATTATGGGTGTAGCCTAGGGCGGGAGCTAAGGTGGAGAGCCTGAATGTAATATAAAGAGAGAGAGAGAGAGACAGACTCTGGCTGTTGCTGTTGCTCTGCTGCTGTGTTTGGCTGGCTACCTCTGTCGCCATTTTGTTGCTGTTCTGCCGCCATGAACTGGATGCTCTCTGCTCTGTTCCACTCAGCCGTGGGCCAGCCGAATATGGACTGAAATCTCCACAAACTGTGAGCTAAATAAACCTTTCCTTCCTTTATTTTGAGTGTCGGGTATTTGTCCCAGCAACGAGTAAAAAGTAACTAATACAAGGGATCATTTATTTATTTATTTATTTATTGTTTTATTTTATTTCATTTTATTTTAATTTTTATGTATTTAGAGGGTCTCAAAGCTCAGACTTGTGGGGATCCTCCTGTTTTCAGCCTCCCCAGTGCTGGGATTATAGTCCTGCACTGCCACACCTGCTCTCAGTTCTCAGTGTCTGACACAGTGAGCCTGCAGGTGGGCAGGCATGGCATGTGGTGCTGGATACCGAACCTAGGTCTGAGGGTTCATTTAAACACACACTTTAACTTTCTAACCTCACTTCCCAAATACTCATTTACCTTACTTCATGAAAAGGCATTTATTAACTGTTCAAGAATTGCAAAAGTCTTCACAGTTTCAGCATTGCCAAAAAGTTCCAGTCCCCGATTCTTTGAAGTCACCTCAAAGATGTAAGGGAAATTCTTAGCTGTGAGCCCCTGTACAAATAAAAATAAGGTAAGCACTTTCAGTAATCCATGGAACAAAATAGATATTTCCATTCCAAAAGTTGTAAGGGAGAATATGGGGGTAGCGGGGCAGTCCTAAATCTAACAGAACAAGCATTAAGTCTTACATCTCTATGTTCAGAATCTGAGGCAATCTATGACTAGGTGTGAACTCCAAAGGACTTTTCTGATTATTGTACTGTCTTGGGCCTGCTTTCCATCTCTCCACAGCTTTCCTCAGACAATCCACATTCCTGACTTTTCCAAACCTCTGGGTCTCCCTACACCTCTCGCTTCACACTCACAGCTTCACATGCTGCCTCCCAGGCGCCCATTGCCTGGCCTCCCAGGCCTTCTGAAATCTTTGTGGAGGCTTTTACCCCCAAAATCTATTCACATCTTTTCCAGGTCCCAAGGACCTATTTTCATCCTCTTCCTTTTACACACACTGCTGTATTCCAGCATCCGGACTCCAGATGCAAGAGTGGCTATGTTTCTGCCACTCACCACTAGACCCTCTTTTAAAAAAATTGGTAAGTTCATGCTGTAGTGTGTTTCAATTTTTTAAGAAACAATATAAAAGATAATTTTTAAGATCTGAAGTACTTTAAATTCCAACTATGTTTCAGTTTTTAGAAACTTCAAATTATTTTTCTGTGAAATGTTTGTTGTACATTTTGATACATTTTTTCATTTCTTTATTTGGCACTATTTAAGTTTCTATAATACCAACTTTTATTTTTTCACATGTAGATTATACATATTTATATAGTACCAGCTGATATTGCAATATGTCTGTATATTATATAATTTTCAATTCAGGTCAGACATATCTATCTCCTCAAATTATTGTCTTTTTTATGCCAAAAAATAGCAAAAGTCATTTCTTCAGCTTTTTGACATGTACAGTATTTTATTATTTATACTCAGTCTAAGAGTTTAGTTTTTATGTTGTTTTTGTTACAAGCACTATTCCCTAAAACAGTCATTGAATCAGGATTTACAAGTATTATAAAAATGGGATATAGCAAAATGCACTTAGATTCATTTCATTCTATTTTGGTTTCGCTTTGCACATTTTCTCTTAAATCTGAATTCTTGGAATGCTCTCCTTGTGTTTCCTGAAGAGTTTAACATCTTTGCTTTAGACAAATTTCTAACACACAATATATTGTTTCTCTACTGGCTTGAAAATTCCTCCTACAAAATAACTATCATTGCTAATTTGTATGCATTTTTGCACCAAAAATAATTTAAGTGTATTTAAAGATTTTTCTATACCACCTCCTTTCAGGTATAGAGTTATAAATATCTTCATTATGTATCTTTTTTTTTTTTTTTTTTTTCAGTACCAGGGATTGAACTCAGGACCTTGCACTTGTCAGGCAAATGCTTATTCTACTGAGCTATCTCCCTAGCCCTTCACTGTGTTTCTATATTGTTAATAGTGTTTTATTTGTTCTTAAATATAGCATACATGGGTGTACATAGATTTTAATCTTTTTATTTTGGTTTGCTTTGATTTGTGCTGTATGTCTTTGAAGATACTTTTTCCTACTCTAAAGGTGTAAAGACATTTTTCTGTAGTTTCCAGGAAGCTTTATAATCTTCCTCCATGTTTAACTATGTAATTATGCAGTATTCATGCATTGTGAAAATGATATATCAAATAACATGCAATGAAATATTAATATAATATATACCATGTAAACGTTATAGACTTTGAAGGATATGATATGTAAATGGCCTCATGATAATCATATGGAATTAAAAATCAATAATGAAATTAATAAACACAATTATACTTATTCATTTTTCATCTTTTTTTAAATGAACACATGTCATATTTTTATATAGGTGCATAGACACACAGACATGTACATAGTTTAGGAAATAGAATGCTATCTTTCACCAGTAGCTTGTTGATTTGTTTAGATACCATATTTTCTCACTGTTCATGTAACTTTTTACATATTAAACATTCATGGGAAAAGAATAACATTTTGGATAACTTACCTCCAATCTAATATTTCTAAGATTTAGCCATATGATATGAAGCTGTTATTTATTTGCAATATTCAGTTTTACAGTGCAAATATCCAACATGTATTAATCTGTACTCCACTGACAAATATTTGAACTATTTTAGATTTTTTCTTTTGGGAACAATATTATTCCTATTAGTTGTATATATTGCCTTGCACCTAAATTCAATTTTTATTATAGGAATATACTCAGTTATTAAATTACTGGGTCTGAGGACATGACACTGCTCCTCATAAGTAGTACCAAATGTATTTCCAAAGTATGCAAATATTCATAGCTTCATCAAAAATAGATGAGTATCCCTTATAAAATTTGATGTCATTAGACTTTTTAATATTCATCAACATAACAAATGTGAAACTAACTTCCAAAGTATTTCAATTTCTGTTTGCTTCATGTTTAGGCTTGGGTTAAAAATGTTCCATATTTTATTTGAAAGGGATCTCTAACAAGGATTTTTTTTGTAACCTTGTCCTTTAGAATTCACTTAGTTTACTTTTTTAAAATTTTGCCTTAAGCAATCGCCTTGATGGTAGGCAGTTTCAGGGCAAGAATCATTTCATATGCTTCCACTGTATCCTTCAAACAACTTGGCAGAATGCAACACTCAAAAGGAAATTTTGATTGATTTGTTCATTCATTCAAGAAGATGCAAAGATGAGGTTGGAGAAAGGCCTCTGCAAGAAAATTTCATATGTATGTATGTATGTATGTATGTATGTATATGTGAATGTATGTATGAATGTATTTGGTACAGGGTCTCACTTCACAGCTTGAACTCAAAGTGATCCTCCTGTTTTCAGCCTCTCTAGTACTGAGATTATAGGAGTGTGCCACCATGCCTGGTCTTGGTGGCTGGCTCAGCACACCCGAGGGGAGAAATTCCCCCTTCCCCCTTTTTTTTTTTGTATTTTTAGAGAAGGGTATACAGGGTGTTCAGGGTCTCATTACTAGATCTGACTCATAGTAATCTGTCTGTTTATAGCCTCCAAAAAGCTGGCATTTCAGGAGCATGCCACCATGCCCAGTATCAATTGCCATCTCAGAGTGCCTCTGGGGCAAGGCTGGAATAGTAGGCCAGGGGATAGAACCCTTGGCTCCTGAGCCTGCTAGTAGGTACTTCATTCTGCTGAGCTATTTCGTCAGCCCTGAAAATTTCATTTTTATGTGAAAAATTCAAAATTATTTTTAAGAGAGTATTCTCATTAGCTTTATTTTTTTTTTTCTAGCTGAATTTGGTAAATCATAGTTTAAAGAACATAGTATGACTCTTAAAAGTTACTGATGGAGGTCTTTGTTACCTGCTAATTCTGGGGGAAAAAAAATTCTTAAACAAAAAAATGCCATGTTATTTTTTTCAGAGAGTATTTTTACACCACTGTTGAGAGCACTGAATATTGTCCCGTGCTACAGGCAGAGCATGATGGATGTTTTTCTAGTCCAGATATGTCAGAAGTCAAAGTAGTGTTTTATTTTACTTTTATGTCCAAGGTGTCATTTCTGCAAATCTTAAACATGCTTTTGAAAGTTCCAAAACAGTTTTGCACAACTATTTAATGAACCGTGAACAAATCTCTGTAGTAAATTGTTTTTATATAGAATCACTGTGTACATATGCACTTTACAGTTCAGTTATACTACTAGTAATAGAACTTACATTATGCACACCTTGAACATGTTATCCCCATAAAAAAATTGCAGTGAAATTTACCTTTCTCTCTGTACTTGTAAAAATAGCAAGAGATCCAGTCTGGGGTGGTTTAGTAGAATTAATATCACACTAGAGACCAATATCACTGTAGGTTATTACACTGTTTATACTGATTTATTCTAACCTGCAGCTGATTACACTTTCTTGCTACTTTTAGGACGAGGCTACCCATGTGAGTGTTGTACTCCTGTTTATTACAAGAATTTTCCCCATTTGAATTAGGATTTCCCATGTGACTTAACTTTGCCAATTAGAAGTATCTGGAAGTGATATATTGTGTGACTGAAAGTCACTGTAAGAGTCAGAAGCGCTTAGCAGTGTTGAAGATCAAAGTTCCTCTCATGTTGAGTTCCTAAGTAAAAAAGATGTGGGGCAGACTATCAGCTCAATACCAATGGATAGTTAGGATGAATGAAAAAAAGGCCTTCAGAGAAGATCTTTGGAAACTGTTCTTATAGTGACCTTGAAAAAGTATGAGTCCTTGGAAATAAGGAATTTGCAATATATAGGATAGGTCTGTACCACTTAAAAGTGCGGATAGTGGGGCATGGCTATTGATGCTCTTTAATGTAGAACTCTGAAAGCCTGAGGCAGGAGAATCACATGGCCAGGCACAGTCTGAGCCTCCTAGCATGTTGGCAAGACCTGATCTTAAACTAAAGAGGAATTTTTTTTTCCTTAAAGTTGGGGATGTAGAGCATTGCGAACATCTCAGTGTAAACCCTAGTTACTGCAAAATCTGATGAATGATCACTCAGTCAATAAAGTGCAAGGAGAAGAGCAGATTGTGAAGAAGCAAAATTGGAAATGAGTGACAAATAGAAGAACAAATGCCTTGGAGGACAACAGTGGCCAGTGCTGCAAGGAGGAGGAAATAAGTGCACCCGGTGCTCACATGTGGTCAGGAACAAACGTCTGTTATTAACTGTACTCAACAACGCCAGGGCGAGGACACTTAGGGCCAAGGTGCTTTCCTAGTTAATTAGAGAATGATTCTAAGTAAATGCCTCATTTGCAAGACATTGATAAATGGAGAAGGAAGGTAGGGCTCTTATTTTCAAGTATTAAAACTCTGCAAACTAAAAGAGTACTGACTAAATAAAATGAAATTTAATTGGCCATGTTCATAATGGATGAATTTACCTATTCTCAGATGATTTTCTTATGAAAAATGAGAGCTCTGTGCCACATGATATCTAAGAAGCTCAGCAGTTTTATAATACATGTTTGAAAGCATGGTCAGTATTTGCTTATATTTCACTATGATATTTGAAATGAAATTAATTTATATATTTTACAGGTACAACATGTAAATATGTTATACTCAAATAAAATTTTATACTTACAAAACTATAAATAAATATTATAAAGAAATAGTCATTCTTTAGACTACACTATCATTTGAATAGTGTCACATGAGTATTTAAAAATTTTTGGCATGAAGAAGATATGGATATAACATTTAATTGATTCAATAAGTCCTTTCCAGTGGCTTTGCACTTAGGCCAGATTGTGTAGTATTATTTCTTGTCCTCTCTCAAATAATAACTCTTTTCTCAAAAATAATAAGTTAATTAAATAAAAAGGAAAGGAAAGGAAAGAAGGTAGGAAACAGATAAGAAAATTGGAGAGAAAGTTAAGGTGATAAAGGAATAAAACATGATCAAATCTAATACAACTACTGTATTATATTGCAAACATACACTCATTTTTACTAATAAATGACTCATTTCTTGGGCTAAGCCATTTAATTACCAGAGAGACATGTATGCAAATATCCAAAAATACAAACCCTGGCTATTAGCCATTGAGATAAAGGAGATACTTAGGTTTTCAGAAGAAATTTATCGTAAAATTTGTCCAAGTTGTAGAACATTTATAATACTTTCTCACCTAAAATCAGCCACCAAATGCACTCTGCATCAGGTCTGCATTTTCCATTGCTTCTTCCATGAAGTTATTATCATTTTCATCATTTTATTTTGTTTAAACATTGAACTGAACTTTCTCAGTAGCTGCTATTTGTATGCCATTTGCTTGTTCCTCTTTAAAAATAAATATGACTATGACAGTCAAAAGTCTTAATCTTTTTCTGAAATACAGGGGATTATTGATTGAGTCTCAGGTTGTTCTCTTGGTAGCTGCATCAAATGTGGCTATTTTTGCCTAATGTTTTAATGTGGATTAAGTTGGAAATAGGAATGTTACTACATGAAATAGAAAATTGTAGCAGATACTACAAGAGGAAACACTACAGAACAGCTTAAAATGTTGGTGCATGGGAAAACATTTCTTTTTCTTTTAATCAAGAATTCTTATATTGAAGTTGTTTACTTAACTATGACAGTGTAATGTGACAAGCATTTTCTGAGCTAGATGATTCTATTATCATAGGAGGAATTTATATTTCTGTGAAGTACTTTTAGCTTCACTAATATAATATTTTATAATTCAAAGCTTTTCATTGACCTTTTGTAAATTTTCTTTGTCGAATATTCCAATTCTGTCTTACATTGTTATGTTAGATATTTATAAATATTTAATGAATTTATTGGAGACAAGTGTTACCTGCGGGTGGAAAATAAAGTTTAGCATCCTACCTCATAAAAATAGCATTAATATTAACAGGATGCCAATAATGTCAAACTCACTATATCAAGTTACGTAAATTCAGGAATGTTCTCTAACCAAATCATTTCTTGCTGTCATGCCAATCACCCCATTGTTGCTACACAATGTAAGAATAACAGCAAAGCAATTTTAGCCTCTGATTATCATAAATATCATAAACTATATTCTGAAGACAGACTTTTATGGTATTGCAAGTTCTACATTTAATCTATTTATATATATGCACAAACACATTTGAAATACTCAAGCCCTTTGACAATACTTCCAATAAAATGTGAAGACATGTTCTTATTATCTCAAAATGCACAATGCTCTCAAGCCAGAGTTAAGGGATTAGTGGCACTGCTAAAAATGCCAAAGCCCAAGAAGGTGCTTTCATCTTTTCTAAATGCTTAGATATCAGGGCAAAGGCACAGACAGGTTTCTGCAGGAGGGAATTTTATAACCTTGGATATACAGACTATATATTAAATGAATATATTAAAATGCAATACTTTGCTGAATTCTAAAAGCATAACATATTTTCAAGGCAAATATTTTGTTTGCGAATGGATCTGCTACTCATAGCTGATCTGATTGCTTTAAAAATATGAGAAAGTATGATACATTGTAAGACTTGGTATGAGATTAGAATTACATGGACAAACTCCACAGCCTCATTTTTCTTTTAATGTATTTAGTATGGGGTCTATAGAGCCTCACTATACAGATCAGACTCAGTGATCCTCCTGTTTTCAGCCTCTTAGGTGCTGGGATTACAGGTGTAAGTGGTCATGCCCAGTCTCAATCATTGTTTCGGTATACGGTCAGAGAAGATCCAGGATGCATGTCAAGGACCAAACCCTGGTCCCTGCATCTGCCTAAGCAGGTGCTTTAATCTGCTGTACTACCTGGCTGGCTTAGTGTTATATTAATGATTTCTAATTTTTTTTTCCATGGGATACAACTTTTTTTTTTCAAGGTCTGGCTACACAGCTTGGTGGGCTCCTAGTAATTCTCCTGTTTTCAGCCTCTGCAGCACTGAAATTATAGACATGCACCACCATGCCTGATTTCTGTGGCAGGCACAAAATAATTCTCAGTTTAAATATGTGAATTATTTCAGGTTTTAAATTCAAAGTCACATAAATCAAAGGAGAGATTCTTCAAACAATAAAATGAATAAAAGTTAAGAGAATTTTTACAGCCTAAGAGTAAACGTATAATGTTTTTGTTTTCATCTATAGTTTAGATGTTATATAATTACGACAGTTTCTAATACATAGGTATTATGGAAGATTTCCTGTAATTGATTCAACCAAGGCCATCAAATATTGCTAAATATACAGGCATCTCACAATAAACTAGCATCAGAAAATTCCTTCAAATTCAATAAAATTTGCTGCCTGGAACATTTGAACTAATTTTTATGTTCAAAGAAGAGTGAGATAATCTACTTTTTCAAGACCTTGTTCACATTATGTTGCTACTGATAAATTATTTAAAAATGACAAAACATTTGAAATCAATAAAGAAAATATAAACTTTGAAAAATCAATAATTCCATAAGGTTAATGTGTTTATTATATAATTGTTATTTTTTCACATTTAAAATGTATTCATTCAATAAATATAATGTATTTGATACTTGCAAGTTCCAGTGCTCAATAAGATGAAGGATTTCACTTTTATAAATCAGTGCTCTATTGCAACAAATTTAACTATAAATTTAAAAGTAGAAAAATGGAAAAAATAAAAAACACAAAACAAAATGTAATATAAGACATATTTCTATAGAATTTTGAAGTGTAAACAATCTTTAGTGAAGCAATTTCAAGTGGGTCTTGATAGATGGGAAAAATCTTGGTAAATTGATTAAGTATGATGCTTCAGAGGATATTTTAAAGCATTGAAGTTGCACATTTCCTGTGTGCACAATATTCTGGTAAGTATATAAAGGTATGGTCAAACACAATGATTAATCAATTTCAATACCTAATTGTGTTTCATACCATTTAAAAATGTAAAAATTTTTTTTTTTTCATTTATGTGTTTGGTACAAGGTCTCACTATACAGTTCAGACGTGTAGTGATCCTCCTGTTTTCAGGCTCCACGGGGACCATGGAGCATGCCTGGACTCCTTTGCCCAGTTCAGCATGCCCCAGGGGTGGGGCAAGAGCTGTGGGACTGGGGATCCAACCCTGGTGCTTGTGCTTGCCAAAGCAGATGCTTAGTTGGCTAAACTACCTCACATGCTCTTAAACATATGCATTAAATCGGTAATGAGTTTTATTGCTCATTGATGAAAATGAGGTGGTAAGTTAATTTTCTTCTCATTTTATATCATAGAGAGGCACTGTTATTTATTTCTCAAAGAGAAAACATGCTTCTGATAGGTGGTCTCAATGTGTGGTGTCCTGTGCAGACAGAAGTGCTATCATTGTTCTATTATTAACATATTGGCTACTAGTAATTCAGGTAAGATTTTCTAGTATATATGTGGGATGATTCAGAGGAGTGTTCAGTAAGACATAAAGTTCTTATTATAATAAAAATACATGCACGAGCTAGGGGTTCAATTAAAAGGGCCATTGAGATTGGGCATAATGGTACACCCCTGTAATTCCACCTCTTGGGAGGCTGTAAACAGGAAGATCACTAAAAGTTTGATCTACATTGTGAGACCCCATAGACCCTGTAGACACTGTACTAAATAAATAAAAATTAATAAAAATATAAAATAACATAATCAAGACTAAAAATATTCAGCCCACAAGGGGGCAATTTTGAAAGACACAAGTTTTTTTTCACTAGGATCTTACCAACTAGCCCTTCGTGATCTCATATTTGAGCCCTTCAGAGCGTTGAGAAAATTTGACTGCAATATGAATGAGTGGCAACCACTCTAGTTAACATTATGAACCATTTGGCCACAATAACAAGCAAGTCTTGTCATTACCTGACTGACATTTTCTTTCATGAGGTTTGGTAAATTTATTGTCTACATCAGTTTCGAGTGGGACTCTGTTTCTTTTAATTGGGGGTGTTATTTGTTTTCTTTAGTACCAGGGATTGAACTCAGGACCTTGCACTTGCCAGACAGAAGTTCATGTTGCTCAGCTACCTCTCTGGCCTCTGAGGCTTTTATTTTTAGAGAAAACATCTGTTATCTTCTTCAAGCAACAAGTAATTACTCATATGGTCATGTGATGCTAGCATTAATAAATCATAGATCATTTGTCAAAACTAACCTAAAATTGAATCATTTTAAACATCTTTCATACTTAATGAAAGGTAAAGATATCATTTTACCTGAGGTAACATGGTCATGCTTGGATGCTTATGTGTTTATTCTATAGCATTGGCCAAGTTAATGTTAAGCAGCAATTAAGTCATGGGTGAACAAGATATTCTATAGAAAAAGAAACAAAAACAGTTGGGGGCTGCTTAGTTCAGTGTTAAATAGAATTTGCAGTTTCTGTAAAATAAAAAAAAAAAAGATGATTTAGCTGAAAATATTAACAATATTGTAGAGATAATCTTAAGTAGAGAACAATAAAGCCCAAGGACAGCTATAGGGAGTTACTTGGGGATTCCTGAAACCTGGATTCAAGGAAGCAGATAACCGGTTTATTTTAATGGCTCCTTGATTGTTGTCTCTTCCCTTGCCTAGGATGTTACTGGTTGTCTCCTCCCCTGCTTGGAATGTTTTCAATTAGCATTTGTATTAACCTGATGTTAGGTAAATGGTGATAGAAGTAGTGGTCTCTAGTCTGCATTCCCCAAAGCAGTTATGCAAATTCTATAGGCTGTTCTTTGGTATTCAACAAAAGTAAGATTCTTCTGTGGGTTGAGGCTCACTTCTAGAGAGACAAATCTCGGTGAGTCCTCTGAGCTAAATTCATCGGGTTTCCTGTCCTTCCTTTCGGCACCGACACCAGAACATTACAACAAATATAGCCTAAGGAACAAAGCACAAGTGCTGAGGAGACACATTCTATAAATTTAAGTTCGTGACAATGTCTAACATTGAGGGACAAGTCAGAGATATAGCTCAGTAACATGGTGCCTGCCTGGCAAGCTCGAAGCTGTGAGTTCAATTCCAGGTATAAAAAAGTAAAAATGAATAAAAATAAAATAAAATTGATCGAGAAAAGGCAGTATGTAATTTAGAATTATGTATATACAGTGATAACTGAAATACATTAAACATTTTATTTTGGAGTAGAGTGAGAACAAAATCTGAAGTTTGTTCTTAGAAGATTTTGCTCTATTTTCATTTGAATTTTTGATGACTTTCAGATGTTAAATAGGAAAGTTGAGATTCAAACCACAAAGAATGTACGTTTGCTCTCCTAGACCCAGGCTTGTAACGCTTTTGACTCACAAAAGTAACTATTAGGGCCAAGGGTATAGTTCCGTGGCACAGTGCCTGCCTGGCAAGTGCAAGGTCATGAGTTTGATTCCCAGCACAACCCCTGCTCCCTGAAAAAAAGAAATGAAGATGAAAGAAAATATTGTCCTATTTTAATAAATTGAAGTTCCATTTGAGTATACGTCAGGGAAAAATGTTTAAAGTTATTTCATGTAAAAGCATATTTATTAAACATTAATTTAATGAAGACTACAATGGATGCTAGCTCTAGATAGACAAGATGTTTCCTATAATTGATTGATGCCAATCTTTTAAATAAGAGAGATAAAATAAGATTATGCTTTATGTATGGGAATAGAAGTAACAATAATGGTAATGAAGACATGAAGGAAAATTATTGGTTCCAGGAGGAAGGAAGTGACTCTTGAATCATAAAAAAAAAAGTGGGTTTCTAGAAACTTAGCCTAGTGTAACAGCACAAAAAGAAACATTTGAGAAGTAGTGATATTTGAAGAGATCCGTGTGAGCAACCAAGTGTGGCAAAAAGGAAGTATTCTAACTCAAAGAGTCAGTGTGAGACTCCTGTGTGAACAATGATGCTTCATAACTTACCCTCACCCCTCAACATTAATTCATTTTAGAATTGTCTTCTCTATAAGGAGACTCATTCACAGACTGAAGTGATTCTTAGTCTAATTTTGAACATGGCCACTCTATCAATATAATTTTATCTACTCCTCTTCACCCATTTGAAAGCTTATGGATTCATTTTTTCTCCTGAGCACTGAACTCAGTCAGTTTAGTCTTCCTTCAAAGCTCATGCCAAGACATCTTGGCTTTTAAATGCTTCTAATTCGACTTTAGAAGCAAATGTCATTTATATCTGTTACTGAGATTTCTCATGCACACACAGACACACACATACAGTGTTCTATGTTTCAGTTTTATTATTACAAAGTATGTTAATTTAAATAGTTGATGAATATTTTTAAGCAAGAAAACAAAGTCAATCTCTACTGATTACATCAAAGAATCCTGCAGTGTTGAATTTCAATAACCCTGGCTAATCATATGAATAAGCATTAAATATTGTTCAAACTAATAGATTATGCATAGACTAAGAGGCGTTAACTGTATCTAAATATAGAACCAAATTATTTGCAAAATGGTGTTGTCCTTGATAAGATTTTAAAAAAGAGTCCGGTCCTCAGATACTGGGGCATGTATTTGATATCCCTTTGAGTATTGTTGAGTTGAGTATTGTTAAAAAAAATACTAGTTAATATCTAGAATTTAGTCTATCTGTCTATCTATCTACCTATCTATCTATCTACCTATCTATCTATATATGAAAGGAAATTCAAATTAAAATTGCAAAAGGAAGAGACTCAAACCTATGCCAGTATTTTAGTTTTATCTTTGAATAAATAAATACCTTAGCCTCAATCACATTAGTCATGTTAACTGAAATACCAGAAAAATTTTTCTCATGATTCTTTGATTAAAATTCACTAAAACATATTAAAATAAGAACAAAGTGCAAAAGTAACAATAGAAGAAAAACGTGGCTTCTTCAATGTTATATATATGTACATATATATATATATATTATATATATATATATATATATATATATAATAATTAAGACTAACATTGTTACTAATGAAAATATCACCAAAAGAGACAACTTATAGCAATTCTCATCCAATGTTGGGATTCTGAGGCTCTCATAAATCTAGACATAAATTCCTATACTAGTACACACTATAATTAATTATTAAGAACAAGATGGGCAGGAAAATCACAATGTTCTGCTTTATCTTCTCCAAAAATTTCTTGTATTACATCAATTTTATTGCTTTTAGAAATTGGAATATGAGTAACTTGGGAAGTTGGGGGGACAAAATATGCCATAGAAAAAATTAATCCAAAGGCAAGGAAAGTCTTACTTTGTTGGAGAGAAAAGAGAGGACAAAAATAGTTCTATAATTATCTAACAAACACAGTAATTTTTTTTATGAGATACATTTTCCTTGTTTGGAATGACATTTCCTTTGCTATCCGTGACATTTTTATTGAAAGTATTCATTTTTCTTCAATTTATTTTTCTATATACTGCCCTTACAAAACAATAAAGTTGAAAAAATAACAAGAACTATTATGTACTAACTTTTGCTTGATCTTCTACAATCAAATGGAAATTGTTGCCCTGAGGTTCTAAGATCAAAATAGTCCGCTTTAAATATTTTTAAAGCTCTTTGTTTACTTATATTTTTTAATGTGACAAAGACACTCTGCCTCAGAGGCAAAAATTATAAATATCTACGAAGCAAAGGTAAGTACAGCAGAGAATTTTATGAATCATCTCAGAAATATGTCACATGATGGCCTATTAAATTAGGATAATTGCATCACATATGGAATACAGTTCAAATTATTGTCACAGATAGTCTTATAATCCAAAAAGTGTCAGAAAGCAAGACTCTATCATAATAGTCTCATATCTTTCTCCGTTGTTTTGTCATTACAGTGCTAAAACAATGTTCAGATGGAGATAGATAGAAAATCATGCATATGGCCACTAAAAATGGAAAATTACTGAACATAAAATTTATTCTGTAACTCAGGCTTTTTTTGTTCCTGGCATTACAAGAACCACTTTCTCAGTTGTGAGTAATAACAACTCTGAGGTTTGGGAATGTTCCAGGACCATGAAAGTCCTAGAAACTAAGAATATCCATTTTAAAAATAGAAGACACATTGAGAATAATGCACAACATCATTATTTGCAATTCAGAAGGAAATTCCTATTAGCTTGGGCCTGCCGTGAACTTTCTAGTTCTTCAATTTCTATTAAATGATGTAAGTGAGTCTCTAAAACAAGACCATCTAACCTTTATAATATAGTTAAAATCATATTTTCTAATAGTATCTTGGTAATGGATAGAAAGCAGAGGAAAACACAATTACACTATCAACATTTTTAAGAAACAACTTCAGAAATGTCAATCAAGCCTAGTATCAACAGAGACATAACAAAGCTAAGGAAATTGCTCAAAGCCTATAAGTGGAGGATTATAGATTGGACCTGTTTTTTTTTTTCTCCCAATATCTATTCTCCTCTATGCAAATAACTGAATGTTCTAACCATCATTATCCTGATACGAATGGAATTTTTTCAAGGGAAATAAAAGACTGGCTTATATATGTCTACTGTTCCTTAATGGAACTATTAATGAACTTCATCATCAAACAGTTTGCAGAGCTAAAGGTTATTTTTTCGGAGCAGTTTAGGATAATCTCTGACACTGTCTCTAGAGAAACTAAACTAGACTTTCATGGGAACCTTATTGATATATTAATTGTACAACAATTCTGTTTAGAGAAAGTGTTTCGTTTCTGAGGACTGATCTCATAAAAACATAGTGACTTTTTCAAATTTTAATGCAAATACATCTTGATGTTATTTATATTTTGGGAGGAGTATATTGATCAGCTACAAGAAAATGCTAATATATACAAACAGAAATTAAGTAGGCATCAATTGTAACACATGAATTACTACCATCAGTAAAACATACTTTTGTTCATATATGCTCTTTTCATTTGGGAGAAGAACTCAGGAGTGTGGAGATCTTGATGTGTGCCTTTCATGATGTATTCAGGGTAATTCCTGATGTAACCATCACAGAAGTGCATGACTCATGAGCCCACAACCCATCACTTTGTATTTTTCTGGCTAATGAAAAAAGAAAAAAAAGAAAAAAAAAAAAAGAAACTTATTTTAACACAGAAGCAGGCTTAGTTTAAATTGAAAGAATAGACTGAAAAAAATTCAACAAATTCATTAAGAGTTTAAAAAAAAAAAAAAAACAATTGAAGATTAGTTACCTGCTTTCTTCTTTGGGCTCTACATAAACCTGTTTCTGGGAAGGAATGGCACACCTGAGACTGATTTGTACTTTAAGGGTTTGGCCTCAGAGCATTACATAACCAATAATTCTTTAAATGTAGGAGAAATTTAAGTGCAAAGGCTTTCCTATCACTTCTTATCTTTCTTTTTCCATTTTAAATGTAAGCACTCTACATTAACTTACAAATGTGTTTTTATTTTCACTTCCTCTTAACTAGACTGAGACACCTTATTTTTCAATTAGAATGGTACTTTTATTTTCTTTTTTAAGTTTTTATTTACTCTTATCTGAAGCATTGCCTTCTTAAAAGGCATTGGTTGTGCTGATTAAAATTTCAGCTAGTAGTGAAGTGTCCTGATGGAGGAGACAATTGTAACCAAGCCAGGCTGCAAAGCCTATAATTAATTAGTCAGTGGAAGGCATGCTTTATCTCCCAAAGACAACCTTAAGCCAAGCGCTCTCCCTAAATCATGAACACTTTGGCCCTTTGTTAAAATAGAAAATTTACAATGGGGACAATTGTTAGAACAGTATCATCATTGCATAAAAGCAGTTCATTTTCATTGTAACTTTGTGAGTGCTATGTATTTTATTTAAATATTCAAAACATTGATTTGAAGTTACTTTCAAAATTAGAAGTGCCATGCTATAAAGTAGAAAGACAAATGATTTTTTTTTTACTAATTATAAATGGTGAAATAAATGAAAGATAGACTATTCAGCAAAATAAAATTCTCTTGGTTACTCGCTATCATTAGAGAATGCTTGAGAGCAGTTGAGAGCCCAGAAAACAAACGCTTATAGGGTATCCATTCCAGAAAGGGATATATTACTGTATAAAACATCATACAGTTACAAACATCTATCATTGAAGTGGGTAGAGGCACAAATTTTTCTACTCATTTGGAGAGATACCAGGAAGGGCAACTGCTAGATAGGAAAGTATATTCATTTTATACAAAAGTGTAAAAGTGTCTCCTAAAACTGTACCATTTTCTATTTATAGAAACAATATAGCTGGGCGTGGTGGTGCACGCCTGTAATCCCAGCACTCGGGAGGCTGAGGCAGGAGGATCGATGTGAGTTCGAGACCAGCCTGGGCTACAAAAGTGAGCTCAAGGCCAGCCTGAACTGCATAGTGAGACCCTGTCTCTAAAATTAAAAAAAAAAAAAAAAAGAAACAATATATAAAAGAATCCTTGGCTTCACAGAGTTGCCTGCAGATGTGCTGGTTGTGTTCTCAATTTTAGCTAACATTATGCACAGCTAAGTTAGGTAGAAACATTATAGACAGACAGGGCTGGGTATTCCAGGAAGTTAGAGCATGAGATGAGGACATATTCCAATTGTGGATGGAGTCACATCTACTGAAGACCAAGTCAGAAAATACAGACAATAATTAGACCCATAAATCTCTCAAAGTGTTATAGTTTGCATCTCATTAGGCACCAAAACCTCATGGTAAGAATGTACTTTCCAGAGGTTGCTGAATGTAGAGTTTGAGATTTATTCATGATTAAATGCTGGGATTAAGGGTGTTAGTACTACACTCAACCTAGGCTAGGAAGACTATTTAAGATATAAGGGACCTCTCTGCTCCTTTTTTTTGTTGCATTTGCTGTCTTCCAACTCCATAAATTGCTGTATCTATCTGTTATGCTGTTGTGAAAACAGTTAATTATGGCCTCAAACCTCTATAAACTGTGAGCTAAATAAACCTATCTTTCCTTTGCGTGTCACATATTTTATTTAAACAATGAAAAATTAATCAAGAAAATTTGGTACTAAAGATGTGGGATTGTGTTTGAGACTGTCCTCACCATGTGGTTCTGGAGTGTTTACAAATGGCTAGTGGGAAGCATGGAGAATTTCAGAGATGATCACTGGAGTGTCTTAGGTTGTACTCTACTGAAGACTCTGGAAATAGCTTAGAAGTTCAGAAAGCTGATGAATACCAGGCTCAAAAGGTTTCTGCTAGGAAGAAGGGATGCTTCAACTGCTGGACTCCAGACAATGTGCCTTATCACTTGGTAAAAAGTCTGCCTGCATTTGTTCTTACCCCAAGTCTTTGAGAGTAAGATTAATGGTGGTGGAATTATGAATCTAACAGAAGAAATCACAAGGCAGTTGAATGTTGAAGTGGTGGCATGGCTGCTGGTTTTAGCCAGTTTCTTCTTGAGAATTAAGAGAAGAGAATCCAACAGAATGATTTTAAACATCGTGAATTTAGCCAGCAAGGAAGTTCCAGTAAAGATGTGGATGGCAAAGGTAGAGCACAGGAGATCTTCAATGGTGAGAAGGAGTAGGAGAGTAGAAAAGATGGTCTGAGCGCACCAGAAGAAACGGCAGGACTTGTAGCCTCTAAGGAGCAAAACTAGAAGACTTCTTTGAGAAAGGAGCCTCAGAGCCTCAAGTTCCATTACTGCAGAGACCTAAAGAAGTTATTCCTTCAAATTGCAATAGTAGCACTCAGAAATGCAGGCCTTCAACCCCAACAACCAAGGAAGAGGGAAGCTGGGTGAATGCTCTGGCCCACAATAGACCCTGGTGTTATTCATGAAGTGCTGTCTTTAGCTACATGCAGAGTGGAAGAGTTCTGGGTTCAGAAAGGTCACCACCTAGATTTCAGAAGGTCTGGGAGGCCAGGCCCTGTATCGGTGAGAGGGCAGTGTGTGAAGGTCTGCTGGGAGGGCAAAGAAATAGTGGAGACATCAGAAGTTTGGAGAAGCCAGGAATATGGATCTTCCGAGGAAACTACAAGGAACGAGCCAAGCCGGCCTTAGAGGGAAGCTATAGGAACAACAACTACCAGAGTGCCAGCAGGGAGAAGCCACCAAAGGCCTTGGAATTCACATCTTTCCTCATATTGTTTCCCATGCTGCCTATGGGATTACAGGACTTCATGTTTGCCCTGGCTTTTGCTGGCTTTCAATTTTTATTTTGTCCCATTTCTTTGTATCTTCCTCTTTGTGACTTTCAGAATGAATTTGTATATTGTTTGATTGAATTTTGGAAGTGTTTAACTTTCTTTTCAACTGTTCATTGTATTTTATGTCAGTTTCCTTACTGATCTAATCTTCACTGATAAAAAGGCAATCTCAGTTCTCGAAACTCCCTGCTCTTGTCTTTCCAGGCTGAATGTAAGAAATAATTCCCAAGTGGTCTCAAAAAAAATCATGGAGAACATGAAAAGACTTCATTTTTCTTATCTCATGTATGATATTTTCTGGTCAATTGAGACTTTGTTTTTATGGAGGCACATTTTTGCTAAAGATTAGAGGGAGAGAGAGAGAGAGAGAGAGAGAGAGAGAGAGAGAGAGAGAGAGAGAGAGAGCTGAAGCAATCTCAATCTTTCCCTCCTATCCAACTAACAATGTTTAAGTTGACCCCAGACAAGATGAGTGTTTGCTAATACAGAAGATGGGCAAGTCATCTCAGATGAGGAGCACATTCCCTCCCTCTGGATCAAATGAGCCATCAGGATGTTACCTGCCTAAAGGCACACATATGAAGGCATGTCCCCACTTATGTGTCTTGGACAACAACCTCTTAGTTATCGGAAACTAGATCTTACATTTGTGGAAAGAACTGACTTCTGGGTGAAGCACAATATTTAAGGAAGCAGAACATATTCAGTTTAAGGAAGAATCCCCAACCTCCTAACTTCCTGACTCTCTCTCGCCCTCTCTCCTCTGTCTCTCTCCTTTGCCACTCTTTCTCCCTCTCCTTGTGCCTCTCCTTCTCTCAGCAGGGAGAGATTCTCATCGCTTATGTGTATGAGGAAGTATTTCAGGTAATGTGTAACTTGTAATTGATGAAGAATGGGTAAATTTTCAACCTGTGAGTTTCATAATTATGTTGCCTTTATTCAAACAGAAATGCTAGACTGTATTTTAACTCAAATTTCATCTTGTCTTTCTGCTAAGTAAGAGTTCCTTAGAGATTAGATAGATAGCACAAATGTCTTGGGCTCTTCTTTGACCTAGGGACCAGTGTCCTTTTCCTCTATCAGTGGAAGTGCTCTCTTTTCCACTTCTAATTTTTCTTTTCACTTCTTTCTCACTGTCTTTCAAAGAACTAGAAAGCAGTTTATCAAGTCTCTTGATTATTTGCTTAATTTCGGTAGCAATGCTTTCTTTTTTTAACATGACTGGTATAGATGCAATCAATTATAGCTCGTTCTTCTGAATTGTACACTAAAGTTAGGAGTGAGAATTTCCAGAGAAAGTAGAGGTGTGAATCAATACGTGTGGCTAGTCCAACATGGCATAACTTCTGGTCAGTCCAGACAGCAGCCACCTGCTGTAGAGAAGGTCACCTTGGTGAATTCCATAAGAGCATACAAATATCAACAAGGATACAATAGGTATCAATAAGTGATATCTATTTTCCCTTGCTATTGTGCAGATGGAAAATTGTACTAGTCAATACATTGTATCTACTTGAGAATTGAGAAGTTTAGAAGCTCAACTAGTAAAGCAACAAGGGGCATGGCCCTCACTTTGTAAGCATCCTGAGCTTGTGGAAGAGAAGGGCACAAAAATGATGTATGCAGATAGCTTAGATACAATATAAGGGAAGATAAACTACTTGATTTCCAGTTTTTGCTCTTGTTGCTTTTGCTGTCTTTTTCCATCTGAAGTGTTACCCCTGTACTGTGCCACCTGTCACTTAGTTACTTTACTCTCATTGCTGAGACAGAATGCCTGACACTCAAAATTAAAGGAGGAAAGCTTTATTTACCTCACAATTTGTGGAGTTTTCTGTCCATAATCTTCTGGCTCCAGGGCAAAGTGGCATGGAATAAGGACAATAGTTCAAAGCAAGAGAAAACAGCAAAAGCAGCAAGAGAAAAACAGGCCAAGGCTCTTTATCTTCGATTGTATTATAACCATGCCACTGCTCCTCCAAGCAGGTATAGCATTCACACCACCTCTGTCTTGGTTAATTTTCTCTCACTGATAACACAAAATACCTAACTGTATTAGGCAGGGTTTTACGTAGAGGAACAGATATAATATAAGGAACAGATATTAACACAAGATTTGCAATGTATAAGGAATTACAAGATTGGCTTATGACAGTCAGCCACAGCTGAGGAAGTGTGCAGATGGTGTCTACACGCCACAGACTGAAGGATTCAATCCTAAGGTCAAAAACTCACTGTAGTGTTCCGTGTGATTCTCTATCGGTCAGCCAATGCGTTTGCAATGTCAGGCTGAAGAATCTGTACTGTAAGCCAGGCAATGAAGTCCAAGCCAAATGAGAAGACTGATATTCCTCCTAAGAAGTGGAATGTGGACTCCTTCCTCAGCCCCTTTATATGGTCTCTTTGTACTCAGTCACTCTGGGGCAAGCCATTGTACCCAGGGTGGAACCAATCATGCCTGAGGGTGGACCCAAATCAAGTCCTAGGGCTGGCTCACTTGTGTGGCAGGGCAGGATCAATCGCACCCCAGGGCCAACCCTCCCTGCCCTTGTCACCCAGCCAAGTTGACACAATGTATCAACCACTCCACTGACACACAGAATTAGAGTAGGAAAGGTTTATTTAGCTCACACTTTGTTGACATTTCAATATGTAATCACTTGGTTCCAAGTGAGAGTGGCACAGCACTTCAGCAACTGGTCGAGGCAGAAGACAGCAGAAATAGCATGCAAAGGGGAGATCAACCCTCATTATCCTCCCTTATATTGTAACCAGGCTACATCGCTCTGGGTGGCTGTAGTTCTCACACCATCTGGGTGCGCTCCTCATGTATAGCCTTAAGTTGGTTACAAAAGGAAGATCTTGGACACCTACTGAGTTGCTTAGTTAATCTTCTAGATTTCTCAAGTTTCACACAAGGTGTCCACCATTACAGTTTGAAACCTCCACAAACCATGATCTAAATGTACCTTTCCTTTCTTAACTTTGGGTGTTGGGTATTTTCTCTCAGCAATGAGAGAAAAATAACTAAGACAGAAATTCAATGTTGAATTTTGTTACTTCTTTGAAATGTGTTCTTAGGTTTTGGAAATTGTTCGACCCTCATACAAGGAGGAAGATCAGTTTAGTGTTTTTCTTCACCCAACCATGGCCTGTCTAAAACTATGAAGGAAAATGGAATGCAGAGGGGAGTATCGATTACTGTATGATTTCACAACTTGAATTGCACTGCAATGTAGAGGAAAATGGCTGAAATTACATTTTGTTCAAACTTCCTTCATATTAAAAGATAATATTTATGTTCAAAATGCAAATGTAAGCTACAGAGAAACCAGAAACCTCTGGTCCTTATGGCACAATCTGATGCACCTACTATTCCTGATCCTGAGGGTCCACTGACTTCCACTCCAAACTCTAACGGTAAGGATTTTAAGCCAAGCTTAACTGAAGGCTATACTGGGCTACACCTTTCCCTATCTGATATGGCTCAAGCTCCTCAATAAATGCTCCTTATAGGCGGTAATTGAGAATTTCATCCTATCCACATCTGTGTGTCCTTACCAGATCAAATAGGATCTGGGTAACTTTAGTAGATCCTAAAAAGTACATTGAGGTCTCTAGTGGGCTTACTCAACCAATGAACTAAACTGGAAAGACGTACTGTTCCTCTTCAATCAAACATTGACTTTCAATAAGCTGCTGTTATATTTAAAGATAAATATTGCATTGTGAGTTTTAGAAGGCCACAAGACAGTCAGTGAGGAGAATGCCTGGTTTCTACTGGAACCCAAGACTCCCTGTACAGATCCCCACTGGCCTAACAATCAAATATGAGATTGAAATAGGGAACATCTTCACACATATATTCTTGACAATCTAAGAAGGACAAGAGCTCAGCATTTTAAGTAGATTAAATTATCAACTAATCATCTGCTTCCTCAACTTGTTTATGAGAGATTGATAAGACGTTCATCCCTAGTTCTTGATTTGGTAGAAGGACAGATTATTCTTAAACATAAGCTGTTCTACTCTGCTTGAGATACTAGGAAAAAGCGACACAACATTTCTTTTGTCCCAGATAGTGCTCTCCATACTTATTTAAAATTGCTCCTCTACATAGTTTAATCAAGAGCCAAAGGAGGCCACAGGGAGAGAAGAGACCAAGAGACTGTGATTCCCGGGGCTCCAGCAAGAGCTGGATGATTAAGTTCTTCTGCTAATGATGTAGAAAGCCAGGCTGCCTTAGGAAAGGCGGTGATAAAAGCTATCATGACAAGAGCCCCCCCACATACCAAAATCAGACCATAATTACAAAGATGACAACTTTCAGTCACACTGCCCAGTGAAATGGAGGTGCCAGAGACAAGACATGTTGTACCAGTTGGTCCAGCAAGAGAGAAGGGTCTTAGACACTTTCTGCCTTCTCCCTCTAGCCAGACTGTCATCTCTGTGGAGGAGCCCCAGGAATCATGACTAGATGGGAAAGAAGCAAGCCTATCATTGGACACTGGCTCATGAATCTCAGTCCTTCTTTTCAATCCTAGCCTTCCTTCTAGCTTCTGTACTTTAATGGAAGCAGTTATTAGAGAGAAGACATTCACAACTTTTTACATCCCTTAGGCTATAACTGGGATGGTTTAGTCTTCTCCCATTCCTTTTTGATTAGGCCTGAAAGTTCTGTTCCCCTTTTGAAAAAAGATGTCTTACTTGAATACTGTGATATACATTTCCCAAATCAGGTATTCTGCCTCCCTCTCATGGAGCCAGAATCCTGAGATATAGGCTACTAAAGGCAGAATAGGAAGCGTAATAAGAACTACCCAAGTGTTAACACATCTCAAAGATGCTACAAATTGAAAAACTACAAATTAATTTGAAACAACTGATAGGATTGTTGCAGTGAAGTAAAAAGATAGAAAAGATAAAAGCAGCCTTCATAAACTCATAGAAACGGAGAGGATGGAGGGCAGGTGGCGCTGATCCTCTGTCCTGAGGCAAAGAAAGCTGAGGCTTTACAGACTTTTGCTAGGGGCAGAGTTTGAGAGTGATGTCTAGAAATATCTGAGAAGCTGACTGGGGTCTTTTCTGTGACAGCAGGAAAGGCGAAAGAGAATTACACCCTGAGCTTGGTGAGAGAAGAGGAGAGGTGGTCTCTGGGAAGGTAAGCTGTTATTTTAAGGGCTTTGGCCTTATTAGATGGCCACTATATTAGTTCAGAAATTCATACTATGGCCAGATCCTATCAGCAACAGAACTGGTAACTGAAGTCTTGGCTCTGATGTTAACAATATTCATGACCTTACAGTGTAGGTTTGAAATTAACTAGTAGCCTGGTAATCAAGATTAACAAGGTTCTGAGTGGGTTTTAGAATATTTATCCTACCTGATTTTTTGAAAATGTATTTTAGTACAAGGTCTATAGGGTGTCATTACACAGATTGAACTCGTAGTGATCCTCCTGTTGTCAGCCTGCCAAGCTCTGGGATTATAGGTGCTGCCTACCATGCCCAGTTTCAGTAGCTATCTCAGCAAACTGCAGGGGCAGGAGCAGCATGGCATGTGGATCCAGGGAACTAAATCCCAGTCCCTGCACCTTGCACCTTAGAGGGCACTGAGGAACATAGCTACCACCCAAATCCTGTGGCTAGGGTCCCTGAGCTGACTGCTTTCAATGTGACTATATATATATATATATATATATTTTTTTTTTTTTTTTTTTTTTAAACAACAAAACACAATTTTAGAATGCAGTCAAATCTTTTTTTTTTTTTTTTTTTTTTTTTCCACCTTCTTTCCATGTGATTTTAATTTATATTAGGCTCTCTAGACTCCAAGCTCAGGGTGTAATTCTCTTTTGCCTTTCTTCCTGTCACAGAAAAGACCCCAGTCAGCTTCTCACTAAGGAGGTGCTTTAGTCCTCTGAGCTATATGGCTGCCTCATACCCTACCTGATTTTTTTTTTTTTCCATTAAGAGCATTTGATAACTTAAAATTGAATAAAAACTTATACATTTATAAATATAAGTATCAGTTGGTGGGGGAAACATTAAACTTGAACAACCCAACTGTCAGTGAGAACAGTAAGGCCCTTCCTTGCTTGACTTAAGTCTTGATTTCCTTGTCTTTGAAATTATCCCAATGACAACATTTAGTTCATAATGTAGTTGCACCAGAATACACATTTGTGTGCGAAATGCCTTGCATAGTGCCTGGCCAACATGAGGACTTAATAGTATTAAAAGTATTAAAAGATAATAGTATCTTTTAATTACATATACAAGCAGGAATGAAAGAATGGCTTCTGACTCTGAACCTTGGAGTAGAAGAACACAAAAGGAGTTCAAAGACAGTGACAGTATTTGAGTGTTCATCATGCTATGTCATGGATCAAGAAATACCTAGTGGATTAGTAAGGTACAGTTCTTAGTGTGTCTCTGGGCAACAGACATAGGCCAAGAATCTCTAGAGGGGAGATGCACCCAGCAGTAGGTGGAGGCATCCATAGGTTCATACCCTGTGCAGAACAAAAATGGAAAAAGACGCGCACCTGTTCTGCAAGGCTCCAGTCTCTAGTCTGCACAGTCCCCCAGTGCAGACTTCCGCTCTCTCCAGTGAACTGTGAAACGTTCAGCTTTGAACTGGCATTGCATCCTCAGTCCCAGGTCTGAATCCCTACCTGATCTTGCTGTGTTTTACAACTCAAGAAGAAAAGGAAGGCAGCCTGGAGTCTAGAGAGCCTAATATAAATTAAAATCACATGGAAAGAAGGTGGAAAAAAAAAAAAAAAAAAAAGATTTGACTGCATTCTAAAATTGTGTTTTGTTGTTAAAAAAAAAAAACAAAAAACATATATATATATATATATATATATATATATATATATATATATATAGTCATATTGAAAGCAGTCAGCTCAGGGACCCTAGCCACAGGATTTGGGTGGTAGCTGTGTTCCTCAGTGCCCTCTACTTCCTGGCCCAAAGGCACGGCCAGCTGTGAGTCAGCCTAGATCTCTCAGACACCTAACACAAGTGGTACTTATCTAGCTCACTTCAAAGACTCACTGACACAAAAGCAATGGAGGGACCACACATGGACTGCAGGACAAAATTTTACATTAAGTTTTAGAATGATTTGTGTAGAGTGACACAAATGACTAAGGTGTAGTAACGTAAAGGTAAAAGAATGGGGAGAGAGCAGATTTTAAATATATACTGTTTTTTTCTTGTGGCAAATACTCAACTGTGCTTTGTTACAAAGCACATATTGATTTGTTTTTAAGTAAAACTTGGTATATAAACCACAGACCTATGATGTTACTATTTTACTTCTATTGCTTTAGTTGCTTAATATTTACATTTTGCTTCATGGGACCTTGTCAGTACTTTAAACCTTCACAAGCCTATTTCATCCTGTAGACTTTAATTGGCAAAAATTGTTTTTCATCCTAAGTATGCTCAGAAACTTAAATGTTTTTTTTTTTTTTGGATTTTTGAGACAGGGTCTCACTGTGAAGTTCAGGCTGGCTTTGAGCTCACTTTTGTAGCCCAGGCCGGTCTCGAACTCACAACGATCCTTCTGCCTCAGCCTCCCAAGTGCTGGGATTACAGGCGTGAGCCACCACGCCCAGCTAGAAACTTAAATGTTTAAGAATGTTCGGTAACATCTATCCAATAAAGTATTTTGATTAAAAGAAAAGATCCTACTCTTTTTCCTCACTATGAAAGCCTAGACACATGCAGAGTCATCAAGCCAGACACTCTGTTATGGCAAGATTTATTAGAGGCAGGAGCAAGCTGGGGGCTGTCTAGAGGACCAAGATAGCCCTGAATCAAAGGGGTCAGGGGATTTTATTTTATTTATTTATTTATTTATTTATTTATTTTGTCTTTTTGAGAGAGGGTCTCACTATGCAGTTGAGGCTGGTCCTGAGCTCACTTTTGTAGCCCAGGCTGGTCTCGAACTCGCATCAATCCTCCTGCCTCAGCCTCCCAAGTGCTGGGATTACAGGCGTGAGCCACCACGCCCGGCTCAGGGGATTTTATAGAGTTTTTAAGAGAAGGTGTCTGTATGTTGGAGCAGCTGAGGGAAAGCCAATCTTGGTAGGGCCACCTAGTCTGTGGGGGACTTTCAATGTTGCAGGAAGGGAAGGGCAGATGATTTTACCCTGGCTTGAGTCCAAGACACAAAGTTGGATGAGGTTGTATTTGCAACTTGGCTCCAGCTTGGGGCCAAAAGGAAGTAAGCCTTGGGGTGAGGGTGAGGGTCCTGATTTATCACTCATGAAAGCTAATATCCTGTAAAGCCTGAAGTTAAAAAAGAAAAGGGCTTTTACCCATAGTCTAACAACTTACTGGCCCAAAGTTTATTTATATCTTGGAACAGCCCTTGCAAAACCCCAGTCTTGGGTGTTCAAAAACACAATGGGCAGCGAAAGTTGAGGCAAGATCTTACAGTGATAGATGAAGCAGTAGTACCTGTCTACCCAGTGGCACTTAATGCATGTACTGCTATTTCTTAGATCCCAGAAGATGTTGTTTGGTTTTCAGTGTGAGATTGAGAAGATATCTTCTTTTGCAGTTCTTTACATACAGATTCCCAGTTTCTTTTTACCTTTGAAAATCCTCATGACCACGCATAACAAGTCCATGCACTGTACTTCTCTAAGGCAGGATTCAGAGACAGACCTGTACTTCTCTAAGGCAGGATTCAGAGACAGACCTATACTGCTCTAAGGCAGGATTCAGAGACAGACCTGTACTGCTCTAAGGCAGGATTCAGAGACAGACCTGTACTTCTCTAAGGCAGGATTTGGAGACAGACCTGTACTGCTCTAAGGCAGGATTCAGAGACAGACTGCCTCTGCTTTGGAAAGTGCTCTCTCATGGCTTCACATGTTTTGATTTTTCCCAAGTCATAATCTTATAATATGTAGATGATATGCAGCTAGGAGTTCCCTCAAAAGAGCTCTCCAGCCAAGGCACTCTGCTATGCTGGATTATCTATCAGACAGAAGTTAAAAAGGCTCTAGATCTAAGACACAACTTCATAGGCTTAAGGTAAAACACTTGGGTTGTGTAGCATCTAAGTGAATCTCAAAGGCTTAGGGAAGGAGAAATAATTTTTGGAGGGGTGGGAGGGTCTATAGGGTGTTCAGAGTCTCACTACTAGGTTGCATTTGTAGTAATTTGACTATTTACAGCCTCCCAAGAGCTAGGATTACAGGTGTGCACCAACGCACATAGCCTCAGTTGCTGTCTCAGCTCACCCTGGGGGTGGGGATGACACAACAGGCCCAGGGATCAAACTCCTGGCTCCTGAGCCAGCTTGCAGGTGCTTTAATCCATTGAGCTATTTGGCTGACCCTTAAAGTTGTGAAGAATGTAAAATATATATATATATATATATATATATATATATATATATATATATGCTGGCCAAGGTGGGTCTGGTAAGGCATTTGGAGACTTGGAGCTGGGAATCAAACCCTGGGTTTCCCAACACTTAAACAACTGCACTAACTCGCAAGCCTCCAGGACAGAATTAAGCCAATATATTTCTTCCCATAGCCAAACACCCTAAAACACCTAAGAGGATTCCTAGGAATTGCAGGCTTTTTTCACCTTTATGAAATCAGCCAACCCCTGTGTCAGCTTATAAAAGAAGCCCCAAAACCAAATATCCATATTTTAACCTGGGGGCCCATTTCCCAAACTGTATTCCAGAAGCTTAAACGAAAACTTCTGGATGCACCAGTCCTTAGCCTACTGAAAGGACAATGTTTCAGTCTGTATGTTGATGAGAGATGGGACATTGTTTGGCAGCGCTTTCCCAGGATTGAAGAATTGTCCCATAGCTTGCAGGATATCTGAGTCACGAATGTAACTGCCCACTGTAATTGTCCTGATACTGTTTTTAGCCAAAAGTCTCATTGTGCATACATGCACAGTGTTACAGGGCTTTGCTACTGGAAGACAACTATTAGACAACTGATTCCTTAAATTCTAGGCTTTACTTCTAAAGGCCAGAGACCTTCAATTAAAGCTGTGTTCCTCTTCAATCCCTGCCACCTTTCTTTCAGAATAGGAAAGTGTGTCTGAAAGACATGACTGTGAATAGGTCATTCTCTATATGTCTATAGCCAGAAAAGATTGACAGACATGTACCTTGCTGACCTTGCGTTTACCATTTTCTTTGGTAGTGATCATACTTTACCCACATAGTTTCAGTTAGAAATCAAATGAACTCTCTCTCATAGGTGGGTTCCAGCTTCTAACAATGATGTTATAATGTCAGAATGTTGCACACTATTGGATTATCATGTTAGATAATGATACATCGTTGCTGGAAACTGCTGCTAGTAAATAGAAAATTGTCTTTATATCCAATGTTTTCATTTGCGGAAAAGCAAGATAGCTCAGTGGACTAAGAGCTTTCTTTGGCAAGCACAAGGACCTGGGTTCAATCCCCTGTACTGCATACTATACCAGCCCCACCCCTGAAGCATGCTGAGCCTCAGACAGAGTCTGAGAGCGATAGCACATACCTATTACCCCAGCACCGGGGAGGCTGGAAACAGGAAGATCACTATGAGTCTAAACTTCAAAGCAAGGCCTTATAACAACCAAATCATTTTTAAATTTTGTTTTTCACTTGAGAAGAGACAAAAACCCAAAGGTGATCTCAAACTTCTTCATAAGTAAAGGATTTTTCAAACAATAATTCAGATATTTAAGAAATGTGAGCTCTGGAAATGTAACAGTTTTCTTAAGTAGGCTTTAGCCCTTCCAGAGCATATAGAGTCATAGTACACTTGAGAAGAGCGGTGACTTGATTTCACTCATATGTCAGAGTCAGAAACTTTAGTACCTATTGGTCTGGGTAGATAATTTCACAAACTGAGCTGAGGCTTTCCCTTGTAGCATATGAAAAAACGTATGTGAGATGGTAAAGGTTTTATTCTTTGAAATTTCCCCCAGATATAGATTTTCTAAGAGCTTCCAGAGACAATGGGTCTTCTTTTAAGGAAACAGTCATGCAGGGTGTCCCTCAGGCACTGGGCATTCTTTATTGCTTTCATTGTACATGGAGGCCACAGCATTGGGAAGGGTAGAGAAAATGAATGTGGCCTTAGAGGGCATCTTTGCAAATGGCTCAGCTAGTCCACCAACAATGGACTTACTGCCTTTAGCTATTGTCAAATCAAGAAATATATTTCAAATTGTACTCAGTGCATTTGAAACACGTATGTATACATTTTTCTCTTTGATGGAGAAGCAGATGCCTTACTATAAGATGTCTCCTCACTAGATAAATCCCACAAAACTCTTCAGCAACTAACAGATGCTCAACTAAAGAGAAGGGAAATTTTATACTGCAGCCTGGAGATTTAGTAGTGACAAAAATCTCTTCTTTCATTGTCTCCAGTTAGAGCAACTTAGGAAGGAGGGAACGACCATACCTCATTGTCTTGGTTACTTTTCTCTCATTACTGAAACAAAATTTCCAACACCCCAAATTAAGGAAGGAGAGCTTTCTTTCTTTCTTTCTTTCATAGAATTATTTTATTTTATTTTTTTCTTGTTTCAGAACTTTTATTTGTTTATTTGTTTTATTTTTATGGCTGGCTCAGCCTGCCCTGAGGGCAGGGCTGGCGCTGCATGTGGTGCTGGAGATTGAACCGCTATCTCATGGTCCCTGCAGCTGCCTAAGCTTACCTAAGCAGGCGCTTTAGACCACTGAGTCATCCTGCCGGGCCCCAGGAGAGGTTTATTTAGCTCACAGTTGTGAAGGTTTGAGTCTGTAATCACCTGGCTCCAAGGCTGGGTTACACAGCAGCAGACAGCAAAAGCAACAAGAAAAAAGTGGGTGTGGGGATCAAGTCTATTTTCCTCCTTTATAATATAAACAGCCAAACTGTCACGTGTCCTTCTCTTGGCAGAGGGTCAGGATGTTGACTAAATGAGAACCCTAGACCCTTGCTCACTTGCTTAGTCAAACTTCTGCAGCTGATACAATGTATCAACCACCACAGCTGGGATCCTGTCAACAGCATCAGCTATCAACTAGTAGACCTGGACACGTGGATTCACCACTGTAGACAAAAGCCCTGGGCACCAACCAGACACTATCACTGCTTGATTAGAGAATGTCATACAACACACGGAAGCCTTGGCTCACTGTCCTCAGTGAGCTGTCAAGAACACATCTACTGCTCTCTCTCCTAAGTGAAGATATAAAATTAATTAGGCAAGCTGTTTTCCAAAATCTGATGGCATTAGAAATTCTAACAGATGCACAAGGGAGGTACATGAGCAACTGCAGAAGCTGAATGTGTGTTTATGTGCGTGATCCTTTCACTCACAGTTCAATGACTGTTCAAGATATTAAATTACAGATTAATACCATGTTAGATTTGAAATTGCTGAGATTTTCTCCTTACTTTCTTTGTCGGGAGCTATTGCTGGTTCTCCCTAGTAGAAACATTGGTTGGTTGTATTCAAAATAGATTCATTGACCTCAATATTTGGCCCCTGCTTATTTAACTGTTTCTTTAGCCTTGCCTCCTCCGGATTTGTAGCTTTATGCCTACCTAAGAGGAGACTGACTGGCATCTACTGAGAGTCTTTCACTAGACCCTCTAGAGCGTATCTCTGGCTGCCCACCATAAGCACAACCCCTTTCAGGCAGAAGTAATCAGAAAAGTCATTTCTCGTTAATTCATAGTATTTAGGGGACCCTTGTCAGCTGATGAATATTACTGGTAGCTAGTTGGATGGAACTATTATAGGCAACCAGGCAAGGCACTCAAAGGAGTCAGTGTAGAAAGTAAAAACACATTATAACTGGTGGGAGACACATTTGTTGAAGGTCAGGCCTCAAGACAAAGACAGGATGACCAGGCCATGGAATAAGATAACTGGGATCTCCTTGTATAATAAAGATTAGATAATTATCAGCCAAGCCAGTGGGTGGCCAAGCCTCCCTGATCTATCCATCCCTTTAAAGGTCTTTATTCTTTCCACATGCACTTGCTATATGACCTGCTTCTCCATTGGATCAATAATACTGAGGCGGCTATACTTGCAATTTTATTGGTTGAGCATAATCTTAACCTATGTTATACTCATCTCAGGTTTTGCTCTATAAAACTCCTCCTAAGAAGTGTGTAGTAGTCATCATATTTTCAGGCACCCTCCTGTCTCTCTGGAGCATCTCTCTCAATAGAGCACTGCTGTTCAACCTCCAGTGATCATTATGACTCATTCTTTTTTGGTGAACGTGAACTCAATACATTTGTCGTCTAGCAGGTTAGGAGTTATAGTATTTGTCTGTCACTAATAGCTATCTGGTGGCCCTCAGTGTTATTTTAATTTACATCTTTCCAGTGGCATGTGGTGTGAGACAGTTTTCCATATGCTTGTTTGCTTTTCATCTTTGTTGATGTATCTGCTAAGATGTTTGGCTCATTTTTAAACTAGGCTGATTCCGTATTGAGATTTAAGAGGTCTTTATGTATTTTATTTTATTTTTTAAATTTAATTTATTTACTTAAATTATGGCTGGCTCAGCCTGCCCTGGGTGTGGGGCTGGCGAAACATGTGGTGCCAGGGATCTAACCGCAGTCCCTGCAGTTGCCTAAGCTTGCCTAAGCAGGTGCTTTAGACCACCAAGCTATCTTGCCGGCCCTATATATTTTATAAAATACATTTCTCCGAGTACTTTTCTCTGTCTATTGTATCACTTACATTTTTTTAAATAATGCTTTTTTAAAGACCCTTTATTTTTATCCTTCTTGTTTTTTTTTTTTTTCAGACAGGCCCTCAGTGTATTGTATAACATAGTACTGAACTCTTGATCTTTCTGTTTCAGTCTCGCCAGTGCTGAGAGTATAGATGTGTGTCATGCTATCTGGCTTGCAACTTTTTCATTCTAAGGAAGACTTGATATCAATTCTTCCTTTAGCATGGATTGTGCCTTGATGTTATATGTACAAGGATATCATCCAGCCTATGTAGACTTTCCTGAGTACCATCATTTATTGCTTTTATACTTTGTGCTTTACGTTTAGCTGCTATACATTTTTAATGAATTCTTATGAAATGAGTGAGATGTGTGTCTAGATTCTTTTTTATAATTTTTAATTCTATATATAACCTCTTCAATAGATGCATTCATACGTAAAGCAGGATTTACCAAGCTATGGGCCATTATTCATCGCTAAATGAAAATGTACTACAAACCATGAAAAGACTAGCTAGAGATTTACATGCCTGCAATTAAATGAAAGAAGCCAATATAAAGTGACAACATATTATGGGATTTGAATAAATAGCATTCTTCAAAATGTAAAACGATTAGACAGTGAGAAGATCCTGTTGTCATCATGTGTTGGGAGAGGGAAAGGTGGGATATAGGAGAATTTTTAGACAGTGAAGTCAAATACTGGAAAATGTCACAATTCACTTGTCCAAACTTCTTGTTAAAATTCAGCAGTAAGCTTGAAACCTAATATATGCTGTAGTTCTGGATGACTACACCATACCGGTGTGTACTCATCAGCTACAACTTACGCACTACTCCTGTAGGGAATTACCATCATAGCTGGGGCTATGCCAGTAGGACAGTGAAGTTAACATAGAAAATTTTTCCAGAGTTATCTTTCTTTCTTTCTTTCTTTCTTTTTTTTTTTCTGTGAACACAAAGCACTGCAAAATCTGCAGCTCTTGTTTGTTTCTTTGTTTGCTTGTTTTAAAGGGCTTGTAGAGAAAGACAAGTTTATCAAGAACAAATTGTTGAAAGTCTTACAACAAGGTTTGGAAATTAACCTGGTAGGCCCTTCTAGATGCAAGCAAACAACAAAAATGTACAGTATGTGTGCTTTGGAACACTTGGAATCTGAAGTTGGAAGCACTCTCTATCCTAGTAATAGAAGCATCAGTTCCAACTCATTTCCAGATTTAAAGTTCAGACGTATTTATTTTCTGAGTTTTTATGTTCATACTTTCAGAGACTCATATTCCAAGGCCTTTCCTCAGAAATAGCTCAAGCGAGGGACATTGTGAGCTCAGATACATAAATACACACTTCTTTCTTTTCCTGTTATAACGGTGGCAGAAATTCTTTAAAAACCTATCTTATATTTTCCTAAGTCTGCTAGAAACCAATGTGTTTAAATAAGAAATGTAAGGAAAAAATTTTGCTGATGGGAAAGGACTGGCTTTCTGGCTGGTGTTTTGTTGTTACCAACTTTTCAAAAATGTACTGTTATATATAATTCACCTATGGAAAACACCAGGCAAATGTATTTTCTGTCTATTTATAACTGAAAACAACTTGTGTGCAACTCTTTAGGGCCTTTACTTACCTGTGTTAAGCAGTGAAATAAGTTGCTGGGACATTTTGTCTGTTTTTAAATGATCTTTTCTCTTTGTGACTGGCACTGTGCTTCTACCCCTGCATTAAACACACAGCCTCAAAGATAAGTTATTTTGTGAGATGAAACACCAGGAAACAAGGGTTTTTCAAATTTGTGTGCTTAAGGCAAGCAGCACCAGGATCTCACTGGTAACAGTAAGATGGAAACTGAAGAGTGGCCTTCTTTATTTTGCTAGCAATGGTTAGCCAGTAAAGAGAAAATAAGAAGCAAACCAAAAACTGAATTATAAAGTCATAGCATGAACAAAAATAGCATATTTAAGTCTTCGTTGACTTTCTGATTCATGAATATTGAGTAGTATAAGATTTATTTACATGATCATTTCCTTGGTTGTAAATCACAGACTCTGCAATTATAGCACAGTTTATTTTCAAACTTAAAATGAAAAAATTTATGTTCTCACCTAACCTAAAAAAGTTGTATATTATTTAAATATGTGCTTCTGAAAGCTCTTTATCCTTTCAAGAAATATACTTTTGTGGTAGATACAAGACGAATGATCTATATTTTATTCCTGACAATTAAAACAGTCACTTTTTTTTGCTATCTTCCTTCACGATGATTTCTTTCCATTTTTTTCATTTTTCGACTTAGCTCTTGCAGCTCAGTATACATTGTCTTTCTGTTGTGTTCTTTTACAACAAAACTGACCTCCTTGCCTTTGAAAAACTACATTCTACCTCTATGTCATGTGTCAAGGAATCTTCCTAGTTAGTGAAAGTTGGGCCCTGAAAGTGTCCTACACGGTCATTCCTCTGTGCCTACTATAGTCTCAGATGAAGGCTATATTTGTCTCTTCAGTATTTCTCACAGATGATAAGACGTTACTACATTGGTGTAAATTTAGTGGGCAAAATTACAATAATTTCCAGTAATTTCTCCTGTGCTATGATGAGAGATAAGTCCAGGCATATTCAAAGATTTATTTATAAATTGAAAATTTATATGGTATTATTTATTATCATATGCCTGCAATTATCAAATACCTGAGTAAAAGTTAACAATATATATAGAGATATGTAATTAACATCTCAGGAGACAAAGAGCAATAAACAAAGCCCAGGGACAGCTGTGGTTTGGGAATCCCAGAAAGCTGAGATTCTAGGAGAAAGATAACATCTTACCTTGAAGGCTTTCTGTTAGTTGTCTCCTCCCCTGCTTGAAAGCTTTCTAATTAGTATTTGTGTGACCCTAGCATTGGGCAAAAGGAGGTCAGAGATTGTAGTACTCCTTTACTTAAGTGATTATGCAGTTGAGCACATTCCTTGAGCCCAAATAAAAGCAAGATACTTCTGAGGGTCGGGGCTCACTTTGAGAGCGGTAAGTCTCAGTGAGACCTCTGAGCTAAATTCATCAGGTCTTCTCGTCATTTCTTTCTGCACCGACACATATCATTACAACAACTACGCTTTAACTTGATAGTGCTGGGTGAACTAAACATGGGCTGTAATGACGGAATTGCACTGACTTGCTGGATTAAAGCATCTCAGGATCCTCTCTTGGCCAGTAGCAGCAGCAGCCTCAGCAGCGAGGAACTTGTTAGGAATTCACATGCACAGCCTTTCTTAGAATAGATGAATTAGAAAATTTGAAGAGGTGCAGCCAGTATTAGTTCTTCTTCATTTATTTTCCATCCGTGGGATGTATCAGTGATTCTGATGCACAGTGAAGTTGATCAGCAGTCGGAGGACAGCGTGTATGCTGTTGCAGCACTTTGTCTCATTTGCTAATACCAATGTCATGATAGACAAGTTGCCTTGACACAGGAGAAGTTTTAAAAATATAGTTCAGTCTCAGACACTATCTGGATATCTGGAAATTTTTTTCACTTTGTAATAAGATCAAATTCTCATCACTTTTTCTCTGCACCATTTTTCTTTTATCTCCTTTAAAATTTGGAATATAGACAAATTCACACACATTTCTGGCACTCGGTTATTTCACTTAATCATACCATGGGAAATGTTTCTGTCTCTGCTCCTTCATAATTTCTCCTTGCCTTACTGATTGGATCATTGTAAAGAAAATTATAGACAAAAGTATACTGTTATCTTAAGAGTAATTGTGATGAGTTTTAGAGCATGGTACCCTAAGCAAGGTACAGGGTACTGAGAAATGAAAAGCAGGAACATCTCTCTGAATGCTGCTGCACTTGCTTCCAGAAGGTCTGACTAGAACTCCCTGACATTGAAGCAGGTGCCTTCACTCTAGAATATCCCACTACAGGCAGAGGGAGGGAATGGAAAGGCATGGGCTTACTCTTTAAGACATGTGCACAGATAGGAGACTGTAAGCAAGCCTTGGTAAGGTCCTTCAGTTCATCATTAGATCATGCTTGTCTGAACTGTCATACTTTTTTACATAAGAAAAGACACAAAAGTACAAAGACTTATTTCTTGTGGTTTTTAATTCTGCAGGCTGTAAAGTCAAGTGATATCCCATATTTAATTAACTGGAGTGTTTTCTCTTGTTAATCTTCAATATACGTATCTGAGCTACTCAACTAGAAATAGGTAAGGTGGGAAATTTTGTCTCTCTTAGAATGACTGGAACAAAATAATTACATATAGTATGTAATTATGCTAATATTAGCATAAACGTATCTTAAGTAACTAGAAAAAAATGGTTAGCCTCTGTGGTCTTGTCCATATTTATTCTTTGCTCTTATAAGACTATATAGATTTATTCTTCTTAGGATGCAATATGACTGCATGGCTGAGAAATGGTCTTTGGGTTTCTGTTTCTGTAGAAAACCACATTCATATATGTGGCCAGCACATGTCAACTTCATTGTTATGTATCCTTTCATTTTCTTCAAGATTCCCTTCATAGTCTCTTAGCTATCTACATTTATCATGTTAATTATTATTATTATTATATGGCTTATTTTGCATCAAACACTGTTCGTACGTCTCATAGTGTATGAACTCATTTACTCTCAAGAAACAACTATTAATATGATGTTATGCAATAAAATAATTTATTCATTATAAGTCTTTGATACAAATTTCATTATTTTATTTTGCTATTATTTTTAATGTATTTGATTGTTACAGGGTCTCACTTTGCATCTCAGACTCATAGTGATCCTCCTGTTTTCAGCCTCCCTGTCACTGGGATTAAAGACACACAGCACTATCCTGGGACTTTGTGCCCTGGGGGCAGAACTGGCACGACACGGAACGCTAGGGATTGAATCACAGTCCCTGCACTTGCCTAAACCTGCTTAAGCAGGTGCTTTAGTCTACTGAGCTATTTCATCATCCCTAAATTTTATTTATTTATTTATTTATTTATTT
>PVJA010017602.1:0-41382 GCA_004027025.1 Myocastor coypus | reverse complement strand
CTCCAACATTACAAGCTTCACTGGTGGCCCACTGCAATTGCAGAACATTTGACTGTGTACGCATTTGCTTCCTCTTAGTCCAAAGAGAAGAATTTTCTTTTCTTTTCTTTTCTTTTTTTTTCTTTTTCTTCTTAGCAACATCAAATGGAAGGTGGTCATGCCTACACACTGTGCTCTGTAGAACTATTGTGAGGACAATACGCAATGTGTCAACTTTTAAAAAAAGAAAGGGGAAAAGAAAAAAAAGTAATGTTTATTGAAAGTGTTAATATTTAATTATGTGATCAATCTTATATACCTATATCTATTAATCTAAACTGATCTGATGATGAAAATATGTAATATAACCATTGTTAAATTTACTTTTTTTTTTTGATGGGACCAGGGTTCGAACTCATGACCTTGCACTTGCCCAGCAGGCACTTGTGCCTCGGAGCTATCTCCCCAGCTCCATTGTTAAATTTAAATAATAAAATTATTAAATCATAAAAAAGAATATTTAGGAAACATTGTGCAAAGAAATACAGCGGCATGAAATTTTTTAAAAAGAGAGAAAAAAATCTAGGAAAAAAACTCTAAAAGATGTTGTTGTTAGGTTTGTTTAAATGCTGCTCTTGTATCTGTTTTTAAAACCTTAAACCTATAGAGTTCCTCCCCCCTTTTTCTGTTTCTTTGTGATTTCCTTTCTTTTCTGTTACTTTTGGTTACTTAAGAAAAAGTCAAAAGAGAGAGAGAGAGAGAGAGAGAGAGAGAGAGAGAGAGAGAGAAATATATGGATTCAAGAAACTGAGCAAATGTCAAGTAGAATTAAACCTAAGTCAATTATAAAATGTATCACAATTAAACGCCTGCAAATTAAAGATGAAGACAGAAATCTCCAAAGATACCAGATACCCAGGGAACTTAACCTACAAGGGAAAGCAACTCAAACAACAGAGTTCTCATCAGACACCGTGGTGACCAAAAGGAAGTGGTGCTGGTTTAAAAAAAGCTATTAACTTAGAGTTGTATACAAGCAAAAGTATTCTTCAAGAATGAAGAAAAAAATCATGAACCTTCTTTGTGTGTGTGTGTGTGTGTGTGCAGAGTCTCACTATGCAGCTTGGACTTGTAGTGACCCTCCTGTTCTCAACCTCCCTAGCGCTGGGAGTACAGGTACGCACCACCACACCCAGTCTCCATCACCAGCTCAGCATACCGAGGGGCAGGGCCAGGGATCAAACCCCAGCCTTTGCACTTATCTAAGCAAGCGCTTAGTCTGCTCAGCTATCTCACCAGCCCTAAGAACATTCTTTTTTTTTTTTTTTTTTAGAATTTATTTTATTTTATTTTTTGTTTGTTTGTTTGTTTGTTTCACAACCTTTGTTTATTCACTCATTTTTATGGCTGACACAACCCACCCCGAAGGCAGGGGTGGCGCAGCATGTGGTGCCGGGGATCGAACTGCGGTCCCTGAAGCCACCCAAGCTTCCCCAAGCAGGCGCTTTAGACCACTGAGCCATCCCGCCAGGCCCCCCTAAGAACATTCTTAAATAAGGGGAAATTAAGAGGATTTGTTGCCAGCAGATATATTCTAAAAGGATGACTAACATCATAGCAAAGCTAGGCATGGTGGTGCAAGCCTGTAATTGCAGCACTGGGGAGGCCGAAGCAGGATACCAAATTCACAGTCCGCCTTGGTTACCTAGTAAGACCCCATCTCTGTCCCTTGCCTGACAAAAGAATAACTATAGGAATTTCTCAAGACAGAAAGGAACAGAATAGCATACCCAGAAATAGAACCATAAAAATATGCTCAATTGATTTTTATTTTACTTATTTTTGGAATATTGGAGTAGAACCAGGGCAATGCTGTACACACTATATGAGCACACTACCACTGAGTTACATCCCCAGACCAAATTATTTTTGACAAAAGTTCAGTGAAAGAAGACAGCTTTTATAACTGGTGCTGGCGCAATTAGGCATCCATACACATATAAATCAACCTCAGCTTGTCTCATACCTTATACATGTTTAACTCAAAATGTGTCATGGGTTGAAATGTTAAATACAGGTTAGGAAAAATATATAGAGAAACACTTTCGGGTCTGGCACTATGCAGAGTTCTAAGACCTGACAACAGAAATATAATCCATAAAATGGAAAACTTGATAAATTATATGTCAACAAAATTATAATTCTGCAAAAGATCCCAGTAAGAGAGTGAAAAGATAGGCTATCTAACAGGAGATAAATTTGCCAATATCATAGCCAACAGAGAACTAGAAACAGAATTCATGAAGAACTCTCAAAATCCGACAATCATCACTGAAACAATTCCATTGGAGTAGGCAAAAGACATGAAGAGTCATTTCACCAAAAAGGATACACATATGGCCAAATAAACACATGAAAAGAAACTCAAAATCATTAGCCATTAGGGAAATGCAGGTTAAAGCCACAGTGAGGCACCATTACTCACAGAGCAGCTTAAGCTTTTCTACAGGGACAGCACCAGAAGTTGGACAGGGAACAACGAAACTGGGTCGCTCACACACCACTGGTGGAGATGTAAAATGGTACACTCACTTTACAAATTATTTGACTTTTTCTTTCTTTTCTTTTTCTTTTTTTTTTTTTTTTTTTTTTTTTTTTTTTTTTTTTTTTTTTTTTTTTTTTTTTTTTTTTTTTTTTTTATTCTTCAGCTAACACAGAAGAGATGATTTATTGTACACGCTTTACACTCAGCCAAAAGTGAGAACAGAAGTAGTCCAGAATGCCAGAGGTTCAGGGCAAAAAACCAGGGGACTGCTTAGTTTGAACCCGGTAGATCTCTCTTTGAGGTGGTCTTGGCGATCAGATGGCAGTGTAGTTCTAATCCATTGGGACGTTCTAGACAGCAAAACCTGTTCCAGCCTTGTCAGCCTCCAGCATTCTTTATTTCTGTTCCTTTGGCCTCCATGGGTGTACAAACTATTTTACTTGGACCTCTGTCTCATCTTTCTTCTTTTACGCTTCAGTCTGCGCATTCGCTTCTTCCTCCACTTGACTCTCATGGCGCAGAGGTTTCTAAGAAGATGGCATTAAAGTTGAGAGCGACTTTTTCTATTTTTTACTTATTATTAATTTTTTGGTTTGTTTGAGACAGGGTCTCCAAATGTAATTCAAGCTGGCCTTGAACTCCCTATGTAGCACAGGATGGCCTCAAACTCACAGAGATTCTCCTGCCTCAGTCTCCCCAGTATTGTAACTTCAGTAGTGTACCATACCTGGCTAGGTATGTCTTAAAAACTAAATGCACAATCCAACATCTATCTATCCCAGAGAGTTTGGACTTGCAGTTATAAAACCTCCATTCAAATGATTATATCAACTTTATTCTTTCTTTTTTTGTATGGGACCATGGTTTGAACTCACAACCTTGCACTTGCCAGGCAGGCACTTGTGCCACGAGCTATCTCCCCAGCTTTATTCTTAATAATACAAAACTGGAAACTGCTCATTCTTTCAACAGTAAATGATGGAGGAGACTGTGGCGCACCTATACCATGAAACTCAACTGGGCAACAGAATGGAAGCAACTGATGATGCACACCACTAGACCTGTCTTCACGGAGTGAAAAAAATCCAATCCTGAGAGGTCACAGCATCTGTCATTCCATCACATAATGTTCTCAAAATGCCAAAGTATAGAAGTGGAGAACACAGGAGTCAAAGAAGGGTGGCAGCTGGCCATGCCTGTGAGAGGGCAGCCTGCAGGGCCCAAAGTGAGAAACTGGTAGTGTGTACACTGGATGCCTTCATATTGTTCATCTCAACTATGTGAATCTACAGTTATCTTTGAATAAAGTTTAATAAATGGTAATAACTGCAAAAGCATGACTAAATGAGCCTGGGAGCGAACATACAAGGGTAAGAAGAAATATGCATGCCCGGTGATCAAGGACCAAGATGCAAGTGGAACGGGACTAAACTTTCGCCATTTGTCCCTGCTCTTCTTTCCTTCATAATAAACTCAAGAGAGGGCTGGGGAGAGAGCATCATGGTACAAGTGCCTGCTTGGCAAGTGCAAGGTTGTGAGTTTGAACTCCAGTACCACAAAAAAAAAAAAAAAAGATTCATAATAAATTCAAGCAACATTTTATCAAAGACACAGTCCTCTGCTGACCTTGGATTTGGATCTGTCACCACTCCAAGTTCCTACAGCTCCACGATCACTTTCGCAGTATGCCTTGTTTGTCCTTGCTTGGATTTGGATTATTCTTGAAAACAGAGGTCTGTGAATGCCTCCCCCATCAGACTCCGGGAGCCTACAGACAGATACCATTATCATCCAGCTGCACATCTCTCCGTCAAACAGGATTCAATATAACATCTGCCAACTCCTTTGGTGTTTCTAAAGGTAAATGTCAATAAAGTACCTGCTGAATTGGACTGAACACACTATGAATTCCTTAATGGATCGGACAACATCTTACTACTCAGCAATTCATGGGCAAAAAGGCTAAAAGAGTGCAGAAGACGAAGGACAATGGGTATAGTAGGACGGAGCAAGTTCAGACAGGGTCCATGTGGGCCCTAGAAAAGACACATCTACCTCTCTCCAAGTTCTTTTCTGGTTCTCTCCCACCTGTTTCCCACCCTCGTCACTATAACTGGGGCAGCTTGGGAAGTGCCAGGGGCTAGAAATTGGTCTGAACAGAGAAAAGTTCAGTGACTTTCAGCTATGTTGCTCTGTGTTAGAACTTCAAGAGAAAGTGGCTGGTGAAGATGGCCCTTTGAGGGAGCAGCCAGGAAGTCTGTGGATTTTCCCAGCATGGTTTAGATGAAGGCCTCGACACTCTGCAGTCTTCTTTCTGTGCCAGAGTGGAAGGGCACCATGCTCCCTGTCTCCCATGTCCCTGCCAGGTGCACGTGTGTCAGAGCAGGAGGACAGAGGCAAGACAGTGAGGGCTCAGCCACAAGTCCTGCACTCTACCTCCCTCCACCTGCCATGCTGAACCTTTGCCCATGGTGAAAACAGCAGAGGGGAGCAGACTTCATGCCACTGTTGTGAGCCGCTCTCCTTGTTTCTTATGATGGTAGAGAGCAGAGAAGGCTTCTGGTGGTGTGGCTTGGGCCATGATCTGAGCACCTGCTGCCCTCAGGACCTGCAAGCTCAGGCCTGGCCCTCTAGCCTCTGCACATGCACAAGATGTTACCAAGAGATTTCTATGAAGTCAAGCATGGCTGGGTCTTCTGTGGGCCAGTCTTAGGCGCTCGGGGAGCCTGAGCCCAAGCATTCTTGGTTGCCCACTCTGACTGAGACCTGGGGCTCAGGCTGTTCCTTCTACCCAGGCAGCTAACATCCACCAAGTCCTGCTGGATCCAAACCTAGCATCCCACAAAGAGCAATTCTCATGCCACTTCCTCCATGAAACCTTCTTGGAGTGCTCTAGAACAGTGGCCTCCTGAAGCTCCCAGCACTCAGTCCAACACACTGTCTAACACCCTCCTGCCTTAGTTTATTAGACTATAGAGAGCGAATGCAAGATAGTGAGTCTCTTGGGAAGAGGCTGCCACTTGTTTCCTTCCCTGCACCAGCCTGGTCCTCTCCACTGCAGAACACTCCTTAAACACTCAGAAATAGAACTCCACAGGGGGGCCTGCATGTTAGCTCAGCTGTTTAAGTGCCTGCTTGGGCAAACCTAGTCAGGCACAGGGGACTGTGGTTCAATCCACAGCTCCACATGCCTTACCAGACCCACCCTTAAAGCTGCCTGAGCTAGCCAAAACAAAGAAAGAAATAGAACTCCACAGTGTGTTGAGACTGTTCTTAACTTGGGGTTTAGGCAACCTCCAAACTACATACAATGTGCTTCTTTTTTTTTTCTTCCTTTTATGGTACCAGGGTTTGAACTCAAGACCTTGTACTTTCCAGGCAGGTGCTTATTCTACTGAGTTATCTCCCTGGTCCCACTGTGCATTTTTGAACACAAAATCCATAGTTACTATCAGATTTCTAAGAGGCTCTTGACCCCAAACCAATTAATGATACGTATTTGTTGACTATTCACTCTGTGCCTGGCACCCCTGTACATACTTTCCATATGCTAACTCTCTTAATCAGCATAAGAACTCCAGGAGAAAAACACTATTGCCATCCTCATTTCACAGATGGCTCTGAGAGATTAAATACAGGGTTTACACTTACACAGCTAGTAATTGGAGACACCAGAATTTGAACCCAGCCCACCTGGCCAGAGTCCATTCTCTGAGTCACTATGCTATAATGTTCTTAGATTCTCCTAGAGAGACAACTATGGGCTAGGTGAACTGGGCTGCCTAGAGACTGGCTAGCACCTAGGCAGATCGAGGCAGCTGAAGTTTGGGCCAAGTGTTCCCCTCCCCCCATGGGGAGGGTGGCAGTGGCTCTGCACCAGCCATGCATCAGCTACCTTCTGGGAAATGCGGGTGTTCAGAGTCCCTGAAGGTCATGAAAAGTTCCATGAACTGCCAAGCCAGCGATGTATAAGCCCACTGCCACCAAGCAGCCCTTGGTTTCTTGTGGTCATACCCAGGGCAGCCACATTTGGAGCCAACCACAAAGGAAGGAGGAACAGCAGGCAGGCTGGGGCAGAAGACAGTTTGGGCCTCCCTCTATCATTATGGAAGGTCCTGACCTAAAAATGCAAGAGGGGCGGTGTGGAAGAGATGCGAGGCAAGGACCAGGAGCCACATGTCAGGGATTGCTAGGAAGAGCTGGCCCTGGGGAGAGGCAAAGACTTGCATTCATCCTCCTTCCTACCACCCTTCCTCCCTTGGTACACACACACACACACACACACAGAACAAAGCACAACACACCAGGAGACAAAAACCTCTCTGAGTTAGCAGCCACATTCTGGGAAATCAATACCCCAGAGTCAGTTCCCTGTGGGCTGCTTTGGCTTGATGTCCTGCTGTCTATGTGTCCTCTAATTAGTCAGAGTCTGGCCTGGATGGTGAACTCCCCAGGGACAGACCTTGAAGCCATGCAACTTAATCTGAGACTAATCAACAGAAATAAACACTTCTTTGGGGCTTGAAGTGAAGTTTGCTTATTTACTACTGAGGGTTAGGCTCCTCCATGGAGCCTTCCCAGTGAAGATGTAGCTTGCTCTGGCTACTGAGCTACAGTGACTGGCACAGGCTTCCAGGGAGTGGGACCGACGGGTGGAGAAGTGGTCAGACAGCAAGCAATGGGACAGCTACAAGGACAGAAAGAGAGGTGATTCCTAAGAAGAGCACAGCTGGACATCACCTGTGTCCCAGGGCTTCCACTTGAGCAATAAGAGTTGTGCTATTCTCAAAAATAAAGAAACAAACAAATGAACCAAATAAATCTGCATATTCAACTCTGCCCAATTCAGAGAGGGCTACTGAACTGCCCCGTTGAGTTCTGTAATGGCTTGGTGGGTCAGACCAGTGTGGCTGTTCACTGACAGCAACATAGGCTAAGAGCAATTAGAACTCAGAGTTCGGTGTGGTGTCGCACGCCTGTAATCCCAGCACTTGGAAGGCTGAGGCAGGAGGATCAGTGTGAGTTCAAGATCAGCCTGGGCTATAAAAGTGAGTTCAAGGCCAGCCTGAACTGCATAGCAAGACCCTGTCACAAAACAAACAAACAAGCAAAAACAAACCAGCTCTCCTGACTCCTAATCTTGAATTCGTGGGTGAGGACATGCATGTGTATAATCTCAGCTGCTCAGGAGAACTACGAGGTCAAAGTCAGTCTGGTTAACACAGCAAGACCCTGTCTCAAAACTGACAAAAAAAAAAAAAAAAAAAAAAAAAAAAAAAAAAAAAAAAAAAAAAAGGCTGAGGTATAACTCAGTGGTAGAGCCCCCCTGGGTTTTATTTCCAGTACCACCACCACTACCACCACAACAACAAAAAAAAAAAAAGGAAGAAAGAGGAGAGGTGAGGAGAGGAGAAAGAAGAGAAAAAATGTATGAAAACCCAACAAACAAAACCTCTGAACTTGCTTGGTAATATGGCATCACTGAGGGGAGCTGCATAAGCCTGCCTGGACTCCCCCGCCCACTGATTCTGTACGTAGCACATCCCCTGCCTCAGCCCTCGGGCGTCTCTGATGTCTCTTATGGTTTATATCTAGCTGCCCCCAGAGCCTCATATGCTCAGGTGGGACTTTGGGAGGGAACTGGCTATGAGGTGCTCACTACATTAGTGGATTAGATGGAAAAGCCAGTCACTGGTAGCGCAGTCTATAAGGTGTAGCTCCCCCACCATTCTGCTTCCCGACTGCCATGATGTGAGCAGCTCCTCCTCCCCCAGAACCCTCTGTGCTGCCATTTCCTCTTGGAACCTGCAGAGTGGGAGCTGAAATATGAGCCAAATTAACCCTCTTCTTCCTGTAAGCTGCAGGTGTCAGGTACTGTGTCCCAGGGACTTGAAAAGTGACTGAGACAGTGTCTAAATATCCCTGCTGCTCCAGTTTCTTCAAGATCAATTAATCCCATATTTTTCTCCCTTAGTTTCTGATCACACTGTTATCCATGAAAAATTGGAACAGGGCACTCTTTGGTATAGGCCTGCCTGCCTGCCTGCCTGCCTGCCTGCCTGGGCGAGTCGAAGAATGAAAGAGCGAGTGAAGGAATCAACTGTCAACCCCTCTCTGGGTCCACTGGGCACCTCGGATACTTCCCTTCCCACTAGATGGCCACACCAGGGTGTGACTAACACATCCGGACTGCTGTCCACTCGACCTGTTTGTATAAACAACCCTGCAGAGAACATTCCTGTAGCTAGGTCTCTGTACACACTGATGATCATTTACTTGGAATAAATTCCTCTGTAATCCCACTTAATGGTGGAATAAACAAAGCCAAATTAGGAAAAAAAATGTGCTGCAAAAGAAGAAAAACCCCTCAGAATAAGCAATTCTATGCAAAACAGAAAGCCTAGTCAGGCTCCCAGTTCTTAGCGCTGGCTAACTGAGGGGCCCCTGCAGTTAGGTTTCTGGGCTCCTCTGCGGTCCACTCTGCCTGCGATCTCACTGTGGTGGGGCTTGCATGCCCTGCTGTGCTACAAAGTTCCAAGCAGCAGGGGTGGCATCCCCAGTGCCTGGAACCTCGCTGTACTCAGATCACAGAGGATGGTCCCTAGATCCCTGGTTCTCCGTCCTGAGAATATTCAGCCCTGAAAGCACAGGAAAGGGGGCTGTTGCTTGGCACTGGGAGCCTATTATGAATCTGGCACTCATTTAACTGCCCCGGCTCCACCACTGTCCCAATGCAAATAAGGCTCAGAAAGATTGGTCAGAGTTCCATTTCCTCATGTGCCATCATTTGTTTAGTCCTCCTAGGACTCAGGAACCAGTCTTACGAGTCTGAATAGCTCACCCTGCATGCTAACTGCTCTGCTCTTTCAAAATCAATGGCTGCCAGACCCAGCAGGACTGATGAAGACTTTGGCAGCGACAGAAGCAATCACAGGGCACCTCTACCCTGGTGGGGGTGGGGATGGATATAGCGGAAATGGGTACTGAGATTCTATGAAACTCAGGAAATGAGAAGGCTTTGTTGCCTTAGCAACCGGTGACCAGGGTCAGCAGCAAAGCAGAGGCAGCTACAGGGCTTATGGATAAAATAGGCCATGTTGTCAGGCCTGAGGTTCTAGGGATAGGGACCTCACACAGGCTTCTACACACAGACTTTGTTTTGGGGGGGTGGGTCCCCATGTGAGGGGGACTCCATGTGCCAGGTCCTTCTTTTGAAAAGGAAAGGGAGAAGGCAGCAGCCCTTGCTGGGTTTCCCTCAAACCCCCACCTTGACCATGATCAGAACCTACAGTCAGCCAAGGGGGAGCTTCCAGCATGGGCCATACCATAACCAGGAAGAGAGAGCTTGCAGTGTCCCCCAGCCACCAGACAAGGGTCCCCTGACCACCAGACAAGAGTCCCCTGGCCTCTCCAGTGACCCTATCACACACAGCCCTGAAGGCTTATGCTGACTGGCTGGAGGGGCAGCATCTGCTGTACACCTGGACTTATCGGCTATACCTGCAGAGACCAAAAGCACAGACAGAGGCTGGGCCCAAGGCCCCTGGAGCTGGGACTCAGGCCTGTCCCGCCAGCATTACCCCCAAGGCTGGAAGGAGGGCTCTAGCCCTGGCAGTTCGGTTTGCGGAGTCTGGCCTGTGTGGGAAGGAGGGGCAGCCGCGGTTACACTCGCATATGGGCCATGCTCTCCTACCAGGAAAGGAGAGAACACACTTCCTGCCACCTGCTCTGATTTCTCTATTGTGTTTCTCAGGTCAGTTTAATCAGGACACACAAGAAGCCAAGGGACCCACCTGGGATGGCTGTAGTGTCTTTACTTAGTCAGAATCAATAAAATGAATATGGTATTTCACAGTAAAATCATTTTCACACGTTATCTCATTTGATGTTTATAGTAACCCCATGAGCTGGGGTGTGGGGAGGTCTTTCTCTTCATTTCACAGACAAGAAAACAACTGAGAAGTGAACTAACCTTCCAAGTTGTGCTGCTGGTCAGAAGCCAATGGTGTGGGCTCTGCCAGCGGTGCCTTCCTCTCTCCAAGCTGCTATGGCCTTGGGGCCCTGGGGAGCACAGGAGTGGAGCAGGGAAAACTGCAAGGGGCTTCCAAACTCAGAACCGACTGTCCTCATCCTGGGGGATCCCCTCAGTCCATGACCCAGCACCCACCTCAATGTGCTACCCAGAAAGGAGGTGTGGGGCCGTGGGCACTGCCAGCCTCAATACTGGTTTACATGCAGACATACCCTTCCCAATCTAAGGCCTTTTAGAGCTTTCAATGATAACAGAAAGCCCTCTGTGGGGTGTGTGCTATAGGTCTGCTGCCTCTGATCCAGAATGTCTTACACAGTGTCAGTTTGGAAGGATGCAAAAGGATGTCTTTGGTACTCTCTCAAGTGATGGGGCATTGAATCACCAGGGGCCCATAGTACCACTGCAGCATTCATGGGCAGGTGAACCATTGTGTTCTGAGATCCTTGGAGTCATTTTCTTCAAGAAATGCAAGTGATGCTAATTTTAGACCTCCAGATCCTTCATAATCGACTCCAGCTCCATCCAGGTCTGGGCAATGGTGCAGTCAACGCCATATCCATGAACCACAGGAGCTTTGGGAAACAGAAGGTGGCCAGGTACACTCCCACTAAAACAAGACGTTCCAGAAGGTGGCCCAAGATTAGCCACAGGCCGCAGAGGGCTTAAGCATCTCTGGCCAGTACCTGCTGCCCACACCTGGGGGAGAGGTGACCAACTGTGTGCTGTTCTTGAGGTCACTAGTAGTTCCCAGGGGTAGCCCTGGGGCAGAGCATAGGGTGCTGCCTGGGTTGGCCCAGAGCAAAGAGGAAACACTTCTCCCTTGTGTCCTGCTAACAGGAAGCAGCTGAAAGGAGCGAGGAGCTGAGGCAGCCTCACCCTGCACAGCTGCCTGGGCTCCTGGCCCAGCCACCCTGGCCTTTGAGTCTGGCCTTCCTCCCTGGGGCCTGTCATTCAAGCCCACTGACCTAAGGGACCATCAGAAATGTCTGCACATGCAAGAGACACATCTGGTCTTTCAGACCAGGCAGACATCCTGGAGAAAAGAAGGGATCCAGCAGCAGCCTCAGGATCCAGAGACCACTGTAATGTAGTCCCAATTCCTGAACACATACTCGGGGACATGCAGAGCTTACATTATCTTACTGAATCGCTTCATGAGGTATGCATTAAAATTCCCATTGTACAGATGAGGAAACCAAGACCATAGAAGGTGCAACAAAAAGCCTAACTACCACTGTGTGTATCACACTCACGTCAGCCTGAACCCACTATATAGCCATGGAGATCCCCACAGGGACTGTACAGGGCTCTGTGGTGGCCAGACACACCACTGCCAAAACCCAGAGTGCAGACAGAGCAGCCAGTGGGGACTTGGGGTATAGCCTTGGGAAGAGGTGGTGGAAAACCAATCCTGGGTAGACAAGCAGCCTTTGAGCACTAGAGAACCAGACAAACCAGGGTTCTAGGGTTCTGGGGTTAATAGCCCACATCCTCTGACAGAAAACTGACAGTAAATGCCAGGAAAAGCTACCCTCAAGACTAAACTGGGCAAGTGAGGTGAACCTAACCCCCTGCAAAAGGAGGCTCTCCACAGCTGTCCCAACAGCCTCTCAACTGGTCTCACTGAGTCTGCCATCTTGGGCAACTCAGGATACCTGTGCTCTGCCTATGGCACGGGACTTCTAGAAAAGCAGAGGCAGCTATGCCTTCACTTTCTACCACAAAGTAGGGATGGAGGCAAGACGGTGACCTGCAGCTGGACTGCACAGCTGGCTGGAAACTCTGAGAGTCCATCCCATGTGGTCCGTTACCTTTGCTGTGCACCACCACATGAAGAAAGGACCCTTCCCTGGGTAGCTAGGGGCCTTTCAGGATGAGGTGTGCCAGGTGTTGGCACATTGGCAAGTGCCTGTGGGACGAGAGGAAGCCACAGTCTCTTGTCTGGAGACAGCTCTGCCAAGGGTCAGTCAGTCCCCATCTTTCTACAGAAAGCAGCAGCCAGCAAACACTGCCCAAGCTGGGCTCAAAGACACACGCAGGGAGTGGTGGTTCCATGCCCCTGCACGCTGATGGCTCTGGGCACAGGAAAACTGTCTCCACACATAAGAAACCCGCATCCCTCACTGAGTTCACCCACATGGGCTCCTGGGTCATCTCTCAGAGCAGTGCTTTCAGGAGAGTTTACAGTGCCCGGAGCCTCGATCTTCCAGCTGAGTGTGGGTCAAGCTACACCACTCAGGCCACTCCGTCTCTGATGTGGCTCTGACCCTTCCCTCCGGCCTAGAGTCTGCCCTTGAATCTGTGGGCAGTCTCATCAGAGAGAACAACAGAAGCCCGCTCCCCAGGACCAAGGTGGGCATGTTTGTCAGCTCCCCCTGCAGCTGATGGCTCTCCCAACTTGTTGTGCAGGAAGGGACAGGGTGTGGGGAAGGCTTGTGCTGGTTTCCAACTGCCCAGATCCTAATCAGAGTCCCATGAAGAGCAGCTGGCCATTGCTTTCATCGTCTGAGGCAAACTATTCCAAAACATCACTGAAGTTACCACCCTGTGGTGTGGGGACCCTAAGTGCCAGGGGCCTTAGAAAAATGAGCGAATTATGGTACATATGCATGAACGAATGTGAAAACGATGTCTGCAGAGCTCTGCATGGTACGGGGAAATGCCTGAAATAGTATTCAGCAAAAAATGAAACAACAAAGTTATATGTGGAGTACAATCCTAATTATATACACACAAATCTGACTTAGCACACAAAACAACTCAGGAAACATTAGAAATATTTGTTTCTGGAATGGGGAATTTTTTCCACTTAAAGCTTTTCTTTTTTTTAATGAATTTATACTAATCAGGAAAAAATAATGCCAAGTAAAATTTAGGAGGAAAAAAGAAAACAGGTTCCCTTCCATAGTAAAAGGGACAAGGGGGCTGTGTGTTTTTGGATGGGCAAGGGAAGGAAGTGCTTTGTCAGTTCTGGCCACTGAGCCACGGAGGGGGAGGGTCACAAAGCTTGGAGACAAGGGCTTGGAAGCCTCCTTAGGCACAGCCTGCCATGGAGGAGACAGGGCGGGGAGCCAATCTGGGCGCCAGTGATACAACCACACGGGGGCCGAGGCTGCGCCCTGGGCACTGTCCTGGGCACAGGTGAAGCCAAGAGCCCTCAGCTCTTTGTGCACCACCCAGGTCTGGCACACACACTGGCAAGCACAGGGCACCTTCTTTCCTGACCGTGGAGGAAAGTGAGGCACAAGGGGACTGTGTGGACGGCAGTCCTGGAAGGAAGACTCTGAAAACCTCCAAGCAAAGAGGGGCATGAAAGGAGGGTGCTCTGAGGAACAGGGAGAGCATCTCCCTGAAGAAAATGGACTGCGGGCCTCTGCGGACAGAGGCCTGCCTCAGGCTGTGAGGAGCCAGCCAGGGAACTTGCCTGTCTGAACAGAATGAGTATCAGGAGCCCAGAGTGCAGTGCACAGGGTGTGGGGACCTGGTCCCCACAGGAAGACCTGTGCATGGGGTGAGGCAAGTTCAGTGCTCCAGATAGAAAGAGCAGCAGTATCTGCAAGAAAAGGCCCAAAGCCAGGGCATGCAAGAGGGTGGCTGCATTTCAAATCTGGTCTTTTAAATAAAAGTCTGAGAAAAGTGCCCCAGGGCATTTGGGTGTTAATTTTTGGGTCAGTTTGGTGACTTTGGCTTGGGGCATGTCTGGTGCCTCTGGGGACAGAATGCTGATCTGAAGCCACCAGGCCCCTGGAGGTCAAATCCACCTCATTCTGTGGCCTGGAGAGTGTAGGACTCAGTTTCCTCCTCAGAGGCAGGGGGGTGGAAGATAACCCCCCTGTCATACTCAGGTCTCAGGGGCTCTGCTAATAAAAATGATTGTGAAACGCTCTGCAAATAGCACCACGGCCCCACAAGGGAGGCGATTCTTTCCCACAGAGGGGCTTCAGTTCCTGCAGGGATCTGCTTGGAACCTCGCTGCCCTCTGAAGAAGGGGCCTTTCTGTTTCCCTGTGATCTCGCTCAATGCCACGTCCCTGGGATTGCAGTGGGCCGGGCCCTGTGCCCACAGCTGGCAGCAGCCGGCACACAGCACAAAGGAAACTTTGTGCACCACCCAGGCCTGGCGCATGCACTGGCCAGCACAGGGCAGCTTCTTCCCTCACCGTGGAGGAAACTGAGGCACATAGAGTGAGAATAACAACAAGCCGGCGGAAACCAGGACCTATTTGAACCTCATTATTTCAAAAAGTAACACGAAAATTGGAATTTTAAAAGGTACTGCCTGGGCTGGGAGCACAGCTTGTAGTAGGCCTGTCTAGGCTATACAAGGCCCTGGGTTCCATCCCCAGTACTGCAAAAACAAAATAAAAATGAAAAGTACTTCATGACTTATGTAGAAATGATAGCAATAGCCAAGTATTTACTTCGCATTTATGTGACAGTCACTTTATATATATATTTATAAAAATATATATTCCAGAGCTGGTGAGATATCTCAGTGATCTAAAGTACCTGCTTAGGCAAGCTTAGGCAACTGCAGGGACCGCAGTTCAATCCCCAGCACCACATGCTGCACCAGCCCACTCCCAGGGCAGGCTGAGCCAGCCATAACATAAATATATGCAGGGTACAGTAGCACACACCTGTAATCCCAGCACTTTAGGCTGAGGCAGGAGAACTGCCATGAATTCAAAGGCAGCCTGGGCTACACAGTGAAACCTGGCCTAAATAAAAATAAAATATATTCCTGCTAACAACTTTTTACAATAGGGACCATTAGTTTTCCCTGGAATGAAAGTCCCAAAGATAACCTAGGCCTCAGAGAAGCTGTGAACATTACCAAAAATGGCCAAAGGCCCTTTGCTGATGCACTGCAGGTCGAGGCCCTCTGGAGGGGCAGTACTTTGGACTGTCCAGGTGGATCCAAAGGTGGGGGCCGTGTCAGCCCAGAGCCCTAGGGCTGGAACACTGAGGAAGTTAGACGCCTGCTGAGCATAAAAGGGAAGCATGGAGCCACGCCTAGAGCATTTACGTGGCCTCCAGGAGCAAGAAGGGTAAGAAACAGAACCTCCCTGCAGCCTCCACAAGGATGAGCCCTGCAGACCCCTGGATTTTAGCCCAGTGACACCTGCTGGGCTTCTGTCACCTGTTAAAATGTCTGGTAATCTCTCTTAGAGGCACAGGACAGGGTCCCATTCTCCTCTCACAGGTAAGGATGCGGCAGGTGCCAGAGGTCACAGCCACACCCCAGACAGTGATGGGGTGCAAACTGCCCCTCCTAGTAAGAACAGACTCCCTCTTCTGCACCTGAGGGACCAGGGTGCCAGGGGCTCAGGGCCTCCCAGACCTGTCTGTATCAAGGCTCCCGCACCACCTCATCCCATCTGCACAGAGCCAACGTCCTTATTGTGCATCTGAGGAAATTGAGGTGCAAATATGGGTTTCCAGTCAGAGTCCCCAGTTGCCACATGCAGCAGAACGTGCCCCTGGCATCTGACTCCAGGTGTTGGGCTCTTCCTTACTTCCCAGGGATGGGGGCATAACTGCCATGGTATCTGAAGAGGAGGTCTGGGGCCTCACCACCCCACCAAGCCACATCTTGGGGTTAGGAATCTCATGTTTTCCTCTGACCAACGAGCTCTCCCAGGCTGGACCTTAACAGACAAAACTACATTGGACAATAACAGCAATGGGAGTAAGTGGGCCCCTCGGCCACCAGGCTGGGCCAGGCTGTCCCAAGAGTTCCCTGCTCACCATATGCATGAGGGGCCAAGGCTGAGCAGCAACCTGCTCACCTCCTGGCATGCTCAGCATGCCTGCTCCCCAACTGTCCTGTCTCTCCTGTTTAGCCAGTAACTCCCCCAGACCCGTGCTCCCTTAGGGCTTCACAGCAAGACCAAGATAGCCTGGTCAGGCCTAGCTATCACTAATCTTCATCGTCATCCATTCTGGCAAAGCCCACTCATTAAACCTGTCCCGTGGTCTCACTGACCCAGCCACCATCCTGTGCTGTCCATCTGTCCGTCTTTCTTTTCTTTCTTTCTTTCTTTCTTTCTGGCCATCTCAGCCTGCCCTGGGGGTGGGGTTGGCACAGCATATAGTGCTGAGGATTGAGTCATGGTCCCTGTGGTTACCTAAGCTTGCCTAAGCAGGTGCTTTAGACCACTGAGGTATCTCACTGGCCCTGTCCTAATCCCTGCTTTTCTCTGCAGTGCTGGGGAGTGAACCGGGGCCCTTAGCGCTGAACTACAACTCCAGCCCTTTGTAACTTCTTATGACATAGCAGTCCTTCCTGCCCAAGGCTCTGAGCATGGGGGCGTGATCGAAGACATAGCCCCTGCCTTCAGAAAGCCTTGAGGCCAGAGGGGCAAGCATAGGCCCAGGATGAGTGGGCCAACATAGCTGCTGGCCCTGTGTTAAGAGGATCCCCAGAGGAAGCCTACAGACTGAAGCGGGGCATCTCTGTTCCTGTGGACCATCATTAAAAAACTCAGAAATGTCTAGAACAAAAGGCTCCAGCTGGGGTCAGGGGCACACTTGTAAATCCAGCACTTGAGAGGCCGAGGCAGGAGGATCTGAGAGTTGAAGGCCAGCCTGGGCTACAAAGTGAGCTCAAAGCCAGCCTGAGGTAAGTGCCCACCCAGGGTACAGGTTCAGTCTTCACAACCACCTCACGTACAGCCCAGGAAGTGAAGGTGCTGGTGTTGGTTCCCAGCCTGTAGGCAGCAAGCCCCGGACTTGGGCCTGCAGCAGGGCGTGTTCAGTCCCTTACCTTCCTGCCTCGTCACTCTCCTCTCCCACCAGCCAGTGGCTAGGCTTGACTGTGAAACATGACTTCATTTAGGACAAATTTCTTCACTGTCCCAGCCTCAAGAGGGGCTACCAGCCATCCTTGAAAAGCGACACGAGGAGCATGGCAGGAGGCTCTCTTCCTCTTTAGGGTCTCAGGCCAGGGCTTGGGACTGGGAAAGGCCTACCCCAGGCTGGTCTCAGGCCAGAGGCCTGGTGAACACAGCACTCAGGAGCTCTGGAAAGAATAATGATGGAGGGCACAGTGGGGCAGACTGTGGTGGTGGAAAATGAACAGAAATGCTGACTATATGTTCCCCAGCCTGCTGTCTGCATTGTGGCACCCTGGGTGGGACGGTGGCTCAGCCTTCCCGTCACTGTGTTGGAGCCACAGGAGGCCTTGGCTTGTAGCACAGATCCACAGATCCCAAAGCTCTCTGTGGCTGCCCCATCCCCAGGAAGGGCTCCATCAAGAGGGGAAGCAGGAACACTATCCTGTAGCAACAGAGACCCAGATTTGCAGATACCAGTTTCCCTCCATGGGTATAGTGGCTTAAGCCTGAAGCAGTAGGAGGCCAGGTCTGGTGAAACCCTTTCCTCTCTGGGTATGTCATGACATAGGGCCCAACTCGGACCCCAGCTCCTCCCCTGCTTTGCTCTGGCCCCCAAGCCACCCAGGCGCAGGGCATACCGGCCCAGGACAGTCACGGCTCAGTCAGCAGTGACACTCTGTCCTGGCCTGCAGAAGGCTTGCACTGAGTGAAGGGAAAAGGCTCACCACCTCGAAGTCCCCTTAGCTCACAAGGGACAAAGCTGCAGCAGTGACAGTCAAGATGGAGCATCACTGACCTTCTGCACTTGTCAACCAATAGCACCTAGCCTGCTCCACATCTGGTTAACCATGCTTGTCTAGTGGACTCAATATCCTGAAAAATGAAGCCTAACCAGAAGGAACCAAAATCAAGAATAAGAGGCTTTCGGGTACCACACAGCAAGCTGCATATAATCCAGCAGAGGGTGGCAGGAAAACTCTGCTCTCAGCCACTGGCTTCCCTCACTTCCCCCTATCCTGCCTGATCTTCTCATGGTGCAGGGATGCCCCAGCCCGAAGCTCCCACCCTCAGACCGTCTTCTAGTCTAGAGAGGAGGGGAGCTCTCTGGCCTGCATCCTCAGGGCCAACTAGGCAGAGCTGCCAGCTGTTGGCTGGAGAGAAGGCCGAGCGGCTAGGGCTGGGTTTCAGCTGGACAATCGCGCCCTCTTGCGGTGGTAATGGGAAGGTACAAGGACATGCAGACAAAGGGCGAACCCGTTTCTTTTCTGGCTTTCCCAGAATTCCCCTTCATGGCCTCTATTATGCACTTACTGGCGAATGGCACCAGGCCCTGCCCAGAAGGAAATGGAGACAATGCACCATTTTTGAGGGCTTCTGCGGCAAACCCACCCAGGAGAAAGGCAGCCGGCCCCTACCTACAGGAGACTCCAGGGTTTCCTTCCTTCACTCCAGCTGGCAGTCCTTGTGGGGGTGAACCTGCACCCCTCTGCTGCCTCCCCCATTTGGGCTGAAGCCCACCTCCCCAACCGTGCTCCCAGCTCTCCAGGTCTAAACAGCCAACCCCCCTGAGGCTCCAAGGCCGGCACTCCACACAGAAGGCTAAAAGCCACCCCTGTGGGAAGAGTCACTGTTCTCGATGGCGTCCAGTGTTGCGTGCTCCAACAATGCACTCCAGTTTTCCACGTGGCCACGTCGATGCAAGAGCAGGAGTCCATGATTTCTTGCCCTGCCCTGTATAACCAAGTTTCACTGTGGCCTCTCCGCAGGTAAGGACCATAACTAAAGCGCTTTACAGAGAGGAAACAGGCCGGGGGTGGCCCTGAGGCCTGGCCTCCAGTTCCCCTTCCTCTGACAACCACCACTCCAGCAGCCCAGCACCATTTTTGCTCCAATGGAGTGCATTATTACTCAGTTCTTGAGAGCTAGGGTGAAATGATCCTTCATGCACAGGGCAGCTGTGGGCCTGACAAGGACCCTGCACCCTAACTCTGTGTCCCCAGCCTTTGGTGACCCTTCCTGCCAGACCACATCCCCCCTTGGTGGCTAGAGGGGACCAACATGAAAATAGGCTGCTGTCTCTGGTAGGAAACCCCAGAGACATCTGCTTGGTGTCAGGATGACTTTGCTCTCCCATGTGGCTGATGGTGACATTGAACCACCAATGTTTCTGTCTCCCCAGACACACATGTAGTGACGTAAGGAGTTTCTGTTCAGGTTGGATCTCAGGCTCCTGTTTTCAACACAAGACAGGAAGAGGGAGACTCTGCAGAGGGACCATGGGTGGGCCAGAGGCAAGACCTGTCCCTTGGCCCTCTGTTGACGACCCAGGATGGATGAAAGAGGGGCCTTGGAGAAAGAGTTGGCGTTTACATCTTGATGTCCTAAAGCCTAATGTGTTCACCCCGGCAAGTGACTGGATCGTGGGGGCGTGGTACCTGTCAGCGCATTCGTGCTCTGCTGAGATTACAGCTAAACGTGATGTTGAGTGAAGCCCAGTGGAGGAGGTGGGTCCTTCCCTCCGGCACCTGGGAACCAGTAGGCGCCAGTTCCCCCCACTCTTCTGCTCCTCTGGCCTCTTGGAAGCACGTTTTTCCTGCCCCTTTAGGCCACCCTGCTTCCTGCGCAGGAAGAAGGCCTGACTCCAGGTGCTATTTATAGCAGGGTCCCTCTCAGGCCTCCCAAGGTGAGGGGCCATGGAACATGGTGGGGGGAGGGGAGCTTGTGGCTTTCCATGTCCCAGCCCTGAGGAGAAGGAAGCAAAGACCCAAACGGGGCGGATGCAAGAGGAAGCATTTCTGACGCCCATGCTGGTTGTCCCGCCAGCTCACTCAAGTCTATTGGAGGCCCCACAGATCTCCAAGGTTACCCAGACCCAGAGCCTCAGAGGCAGAATCAAGACAAAAGAAGACCCCAGAAAACACTTGCCATAGATGAGGAGACTGACCCAGGGAGGAGAGATTCTAACGCAGTCGCACAGGAAGCTGAAAACAGGTACCTAGGCCAAAATCCCATCACAGCTAAAAAGGTTACCTCCTTTAGTCAGGTGGTCACTTAGAGCTGAATGTGTGACCAGTGAAGACAGCTGAAGCATTAACCGCCTGCATCTCGGAACATGAACATGCTAAGAAGAGTGCTTAGAGGTCCCCGGGTTCAGTCTCCAGTAACACACATATACACACAGACGTGGAACAAACTACAGAACTGAACATAGATAAACCTCAACAAATATGTTGAGCTAAGAAGTCAGCTACAAAATAGAACATAGGGCTGGGGAAATAGCTCAGCTGTCTAAGAACCTGCCTGGAGAGCACAAGCATGCAGGTTCAATCCCCCTGGAACCTTAGGTGTACTGTGCTGGTCACCAAAACCAGGCATGGTCGTACACACCTGTAATCCCAGCACTGAGAAGACTAAATCAGGAGAATCACTATGAGTCTGATGTGTGTAGTGAGACCCTGTACCACACAAATAAATAAATAAATTTTAAAAGTTAAAAGAATAAAACATACAGCATGATTCCTTCCATATGAAGCTTAAGAACAAGTGAAGTTCATTTCCGGTGTTATGAATCGGAAACACCCATGCTGGCAGGACAGGAGCATGACGGATCCAATGGCAGGGAGCTGCAGGCTGATGGGGTGCTCTGTGTGGGGGTTAGGATGTGGGTGCACACACACATCTGTCAGAAACCTATCAAGCAGGCTATGAGCATGACTCAGTCACATAGTGCCTGCCTGGCACACCTGACGCCCTGGATTCATCCTGCGACAACAAAACAGAACAAAAAACAAACAACATGTCAAACTGTACACTTAAAGTCTGTGCATTTTTCTACTGCAAATTTGGTCTCATGTAAAACAGAGTAGCAGGGCCGGCCAGATAGCTCAGCTGACTAAAGCACCTGCTTAGGCAGACAGAGGGACCAAGGCTCCATCTCCTGTGTACCGTGCTGGCCCTGGGTGTGCTGAGATGTGATTGAGACTGGGCATGGTGGCGCACCTCTGTAAACCCAGCACTTGGAAGTCTGGAAACAGGAGGATCAACAAATCTGATCTATGTAGTGAAACCCTATAGATCCTTATAAATACATTAAAATAAAATAAATAAACAAACAAAACAGAGTAGCAAGGAAGCTAGTACAAGTTCCCTCCCTCTCACCAGGGCAAGTCTGGCTGAAGCATAGCGTATGGGCAGCTGTGCAGGTGAGCAGATGCCCTGCTGTCTCTCCTGAGGATTCTGCAGCTGCCACCAAGCTCAAGGGCTTCGGACAGCAGCCCCTGGGTGCAGGTCCAGGGAACAACACAGAGCAGGTAGCCCTGGGCCATGGGCCACTGAGCTGGGCTCTCTCTGGCTTCTTAAGTGAGGCTTTTGCTGCAAAGGCATCCAGGCCAAGCCCTCTCTGGTGGTCTCTCTGCAGATGGCCCAGTGGCATAGTGGCCCACATGCTTCAACTCAGCATTTTGTACCTCCCACCTTCCTGTGTCCTTCGCCTCAGTCACATCTGTGGCTCTCCTCATAGTACCGAAGCCAGTGCTAGTGTGCCACCCTGAGACAGCCTGGCCGGATAATGGGCAGGCTTTCCCACTCAGCTCCCTATCATCCTCAGAGGTCCGTGGTCTGGGGCTAAGCAGGGTGAAGGAACTGCAAGCCTGAGGGACATAGGCCTGGCTCCCCTCTGATGGCTGAGAAACAGCCCAGTGTGCAGGGCTGGGAGCTGAATGCTTGTGGCATCCTTGACTTTGTTCAGTGCTTTCCTGCCCCACACAGACCCTTGGGGGACCAAGGATTTACACTTCAGGATGTGCAAAGTATGGGGCACCAGGCAGGGTGAGGGCAACGACAGCATCAGCTTTATGCCAGGGAATGGGGGCATACACACATTGAGGGCCATCCATGCATGCAATAGGCTTGTATTATTGCTTCCTCCTGCAGAAGACAGAACTGAAGCTCGCTACATTGTAGGTACCCCAGTCTGACTGATTGCAAAGCCTGTGCATATCCTGCCACACCACCTGCCTCAGAGGTGTAATGTTGGGAGGAGGCAAGGGAACAGGGAGGTGGCTTCTGAGCTGTCAGGAAAACAGGTCTGAGGACACTCTTGTGGGCTGTCTCTCTGCTAGGCTGGAGCTTAAATGAGTCCTTTATCCCCAAGTAACTGACCTGCATGTGTTTCCTTGGCCCCCGCTATGAGCCAGGCCATGCCACACTCTAAGCCTGCTGCCTGTAGCCTAGGGGACTTCTCTCTGCCAGGCCAAATATGCATGCCAGCACCGGACAGCATCTGGCCCCAACACTGCCAACTCAGACACAGAGGCCTTTGTCTACAAAGGCTGTGGGTGCAGGAGTGACAGTCCCTGCAGCCAGCACACAGCAGCCCCACCCACACACTTCCCACTGCCCCTTATCCTGCGGTCACTCTCTGGGCCTCCCTGCTAGCCTTTCATTTTTTTCTGGCCAGGCCCAGCAAGAGGAAGTGGGGGATGACTCGGGGGTGAGGTGGCGTCTGCGATCACACTCAGCAGGGACATTAGTAATGACCGAGAGAGCGGACTCCACTGGAGATGCTAAAGCTGGAGGGGCCAGTTCGTGGGTTCCTGACTCGCTAACCATTCTAGCAAGGAGCTTCACCAGCCCTAAATTCATTCACAACAGTTATTTCCACCTCAGATGAGAAAGTGAGAGACAGACTTCAAAATCTGCACTTTTATATTGTTTCTTTGACTAACTGGGTAAAAATGAGCAGTGGTGATAAAATTAATGATACATTTTCAAATAGCTTTTATTGGAAAGTCTCAGACCGTGAGCACAATTTGGTGATAAAACACCTGCTTAGCATGTTGAGAACCTGACTGTTGGGTCCCCAGCACCAAATAAATAAATAAAGTAAGTCCTATGGCCTGTCAAAATAAGTGCAATAACACAATTAATAATTCTCAGTGCAGGGGCCCGGCAGGATAGCTCAGCGGTCTAAAGTGCCTGCTTAAGCAAGCTTAGGCAATGGCAGGGAACCGCAGTTCAATCCCTGGTACCACATGCTGCACCAGCCCCACCCCCAGGGCAGGCTCAGCCATCCAGAACATAAATAAAGTTCAAAGAACACTTGAAACTATAAATAAAAAAATACTTTATAAAAATAATAATTCTCAGCTGGGTATAATGCACACACCTGTAATCCTAGCACTTGGGAGGCTGAGGCAGGAGGATTGATAGAACCCAGCCTGGACTACAAAAGGGAGCTCAAGGCCAGCCTGAACTGCATAGCAAGACCCTGTCTCAAAAAGACAAAAAAATAAATAAATAGGCTGGACATGGTGGTACACGCCTATAATCCCAGCACTTGGGAGGCAGAGGCAGGAGGATCGGTGTGAGTTCAAAACCAGTGTGGGCTACAAAAGTGAGCTCAAGGCCAGCCTGAACTGCATAATGAGACCCTGCCTCAAAAAGACAAAAAAATAAACAAAAATAAAAATAAATGATAATAATAATAATTCTCAGTATAACTTCTGTATTGTAAACAAATATAAGGTCTGTAGTGCTCAGGCCACCTCTGCCTGCTGTGGCCCTGGGGTGCACTGGATATTTCCAACCCGATCCCAGAACTGATGTGGCTTTGGTGAGTCCTTCCTGTTTCTGTAGAGACCATTTATCCTGCTCAGCTCACAGGGCCTCCGTGCTGCAAAGCTGAGCAAGATGCCTGCTAGCAAGGCCCTGGCTTGCACCACGCCCCAAAGAGGAAGTTCCGCAGTGAATGCTGGAGGAAGGGTGAGGACAGGGAAGCCCATGAGGCTTCGTGCCACCCTCAGGGTCAGACTCTGAGCTGGGTCAGGTGGTATGGTCTCAAATACCCCAGCGGTAGCTTCACACCTTCACCTACAACCAGGCCACCTGCTCCCAGGATGGAAGTCCCAGACCAATAGAGGGGCTGTCCCAGCTTCCACATTGCTAATATAAACTGCAGAACTGTAATTCATCGACATTTAATTAAACATCAGTAAATGTACCAAAGTGTCAAGGGCACCTATACTTTAATATAGCTTTGAAAATAATTCACTCTATTTGGAAACAAACTTTAGGTTCAAATGTTCTCATTTTCCAATATGTTTGATTACCAAGAAACAACCAATTTTAAATGCCTGATACATGAATTGCTGTTACCTTTAAATTATTTTAAAATACCTTTAAAACTTAAATTATACAAAGCCCTTCAAACATTTTCCAATAAGATGAACACTTTGCATGGTCTGTGGAGTGTGTCTGGGCCTCCTCAGCGTGGGCTCTGCCCAGAAGGATGCCTATGGCGCCCGGGTCTCACGAGCACCCTCTCTGGCCCAGCTTCACTGCAGGGGCTCCCAGGGCCGGGCCTAGACTCCTCTATACCGGCGGTGTGGGTGGAAGCCAGGTGGAACGAATCCAAAGCCTGCTGTTTGTCACCACTATTACAGGTGATGGCCCCCATCAGAAGGCACAGAAAACCTTCGGTAACAAGCAACAATTCCTGGTTGCCTCTCCTATTTGTTCCACTGTTTAAATAGTTTAAATAGGCTCATTTAAATCTTGGATATCAGCCGGGCATGGTGGCTCACGCCTGTAATCCCAGCACTCGGGAGGCTGAGGCAGGAGGATTGATGCGAGTTCGAGACCAGCCTGGGCTACAAAAGTGAGCTCAGGACCAGCCTCAACTGCATAGTGAGACCCTGTCTCAAAAAGACAAAAAAAAAAAAAAAGTATAAATCTCAGATATCACACAAAGCAGTTCTATTTTATTCTCTGTGTGGTTTTTAGACCGTATCTATCTACTGATACCAGCCCAAAGAGATGATGGCAGTGCACTGACTCCACACAACTCACTACTCTTTTTCAGGGGGGGGGGAGCGAGGAGCTGACCCAGGGCCTTTGTGCTTCCTGTCGCCCTAGCCTGTTTTGTTTTGAGACAGGGTCCTGCTAAGTCACTAAGTTGCTCAAGCATGAGCTTCTTCTGCCTCAGCCTCCCAGAGTTGATTTCAGGTCCTCTGATTGGATCTTAGATGGATCTTAGTTTCTTTGACTTTGCACCTTGAATCTTAGAAGTCGGTGTCTTCTCTCCTATGCTCAAACAGACTCTTGAATCCTGCTGCTTGAAAGGACACTGAAGACCCTCCTCTTCCCCCTCCTTTACCACATTCTGCTTCAGTCAGCCCAAAATTTTATGAATAGCCCAGCAACTACAACTGAGCACACTGAACTTGGCTTAAAGGTTACCAGTAGATGTCATTTACATTATCTTGGGATTTTGGTTTATTTTTTGGGTTGGGAGCGGGCTCATTGAGACCAGGTCTCATTATATAGTTCAGGCTTTGAACTCACTATGTAGCCCAGGCTGACCCCCAGCTCACAGCAATCCTCCTGCCTCAGCCTCCTGAGTGCTGGGATTATAGGAATGCATCACCATATCCAATATACATTATCTTGACTATGAAGAAGAAGAAAAAAAAAAAAACATGTTAAAAGACAGGGTCTCACTATGTAGTCCAGCCCAGCCTGGGCAACAGAGTAAAACTCTTTTGTTTCGATAAATAAATAAGTAAACAAATGAAAAGCTCTTTACAGGCCAGCAAGATGGTTCAGTGGTCTAAAGTGCCTGCTTGGATAAGCTTAGGCAACTGGAGGAACCAAGGTTCGATCGCCAGCACCACAAGCTGTGCCAGCCCCACTCCCAGGGCAGGCTGATCTGGCCATTTAAAAAAAAATTAAATAAATAAATGAATAAAAAGAAAAGCTCTTTACCTGGTGAGTTGCTATTCCAACTTAAGGGATTATGTATGACTTTATTTCCCTTCTTCCAGAGGAGAAAACTTCAGTTAGGACCCCGATTAGGCAGGCGGTAGTTTAGGAAAAAGTACAGGGTACTCTCTAAAAGGCACTTGGAAAACAAGTGGGGACTGAGAGTGTGGCCCAAATATTAGATAACTACTAGCCAGGCCTGAGGCACATGCCTGTAATGCCAACATTCGGCAAGTGGAGGTGGGAATCCCTTCCTTGAAGGTGAGTTCAAGGCCAGCCTGGGCTACACAGTCAGTTAAGTCCAGTCTGAAATGAATAGTAAGACCCTGTCTCAAAATAATAATAATAATAATAATAATAATAATAATAACAATAATAATAATAATAACTGCTAAATCTAGTTCTATTTTGTGTGATTAAGATGGTTATGTAGGACAATGTCCTTGTTCTTAGAAAGTATACCCCTAAGTATTTAGGGGATAAATGTCATGTTGACAAATTATTTTCTCTTTTCTTTTTTTTGTATTTTTCTTTTTTGTATTTTTTTTTTCTTGTTTCAGAACTTTTGCTGTTTGTTTATTTATTTTTATGGCCGGCTCAGCCTGCCCTGAGGGCAGGGCTGGCGCAGCATGTGGTACTGGGGATTGAACCGTGGTCCCTGCAGCCGCCTAAGCTTTCCTAAGCAGGCGCTTTAGACCACTGAGCCATCCTGCCAGGCCCCAACAAATTATTTTCAAGTAGCTCAGAAAAATATTATATGTATACATGTAAATACATAAGTAATAAATGTCTAGATTTACCATTAACATTTTAGAACACCACCCTATCTGTCTGTCTATCTATCTATCATCTCTATCTCTCTATAATCTTGAAGAGGTTTGCCTTTTTCAGAGATTTCAAGCAAATTAGTAAAATGTGAGCAATCAGTGAATCTAGGCATTCACTGCACTTGTCTCTTACCTTCTCTGCTGATTTGACAGCTTTCAAAGTGAACGTCTGTGGGGATACAGCCTGCAGTGATGGGAAGCACACAATGGTCTGTGTCCCTCCCCTGGGCACTGAACGCCAGCCCTGAGGGCAGCTTCGGCACCCTCCCTGTGAGAAGAGCGGGCAGAACTGACAGTGCGCAGAGCTGGCAGTGGTCACAAAGGGACCAATAACTGCCATGCAGCAGTGTGGGGAGCCCCACATTATCAAACCCCTCCAAGCTTTGGGAGGGAGAGCAGATGACCTCACAGAGCTACCTAAGGAAAAGACTAGCAGACAGGGCAGCTGCTGAGTCCAGCCCCAGCTGGGTGCCTTACCCATCCGTGTGTCTCATCAGCTGTCTCTCCTTTATTCGAGGCAAGCAGGAAGAGAACAGTTGGCATCTTGGCACTGCCCAGAAACCAGCTACTTCTTCCAGTCAACTCAATTATTTGCACCAGTGAGCTGAAAAAGCAGCACTGGAACTTGACTTTAGTGATAATTTATTGAGAATCCATTCTATGCTCCTATGGTTGAAATCTACCAAGGAGTTAGCTGATACCAGAAACAATGAACCAACTCCACAACAGGGAGAAGCAGGTGCTAGCACCAGGCACTCCCACGTAGCCTAGTTCTCAGATTTTCAGTCTGCAAACAGAAAACAAGAACTGCTATGCCTGATACTTGCCGACCTGCCTATGGATGACCTGCACCAGTGAGCTCACAGCTAGAGCGCTGCGTTTCCAGACACAGTGGAGATCAACTGTTACTTTTTCCGAGAGTGATAGGTGAAAGATAGCATGGGAGTGGGGACATTTGTCACCAACTGAGCACACACCTTTCACATCCCAGGGACTGGTTCAGGTCTTTCACAGACTCATTTGACTTATGCAATCATTCTGTTACTGTATTCCCCAAGCTTGCCAGTTTGTTAGGGATCACTGTGGCATTCGTGCATACACAGGGTAGGGGTATAAGGCTGGAGGTAAAGGTAACGAATAGGCAAGCTGGACTAGACACCGTATTGGAAGCCCACAAGTTCAGCACTTCGGGTGCCTGGGCCAGGAGGATCTTAAATTTTCAGGCAGCTTGTTTTTGCTTTCTTTGAGACAGAGCTCATTCTGCATATGTAGCCCAGGCTGGCCTTGAACTCTGGGTGCTCCTCCCACTTCAGGCTCAAACACTGGAATTACAGGCATGCACAACCACACCTGCCCTGGGCAATGTAAAGAGAGAACCTGTCTCTGGAAGAAAAAAAATATTAAAAGAACTTAGTATGTAGCTAAGTGGTAGAACACTACCTAGTGTACACAAGTGGCCTTGGTTTCAATTCCCAGGGGAAAGGGAGAAAGGAAGAAAGGAAAGAAAAGAGGGAGGGAGAAAGGGGGAGAGGGAAGGAGGATGAAGAAGAGGAAGAGGAGAAAGAAGGGGAAAAAAGGAGCTGGGAGAAAGGGAGAGAGATCTGGCAAATTGGAAAACATCCTATCAATAAGGCAAGACAGAGCCGGGCGTGGTGGCACATGCCTGTAATTCCAGCACTTGGGAGGCTGAGGCAGGAGGATCGGTGCGAGTTCGAGACCAGCCTAGGCTACAAAAGTGAGCTCAAGGCCAGCCTGAACTGCATAGCAAGACCCTATCTCAAAAAGACAAAAAACAAAAAAAGGCAAGACATTTTCATCACTTTTTCTGGGGGGAAAAAAAAAAAAAAGTCTCTGAGAGGTTTCAAAGCCTGCCTAATGCTGTACAGCAAAAAATGATGCCAGTGGCAGGGTATAAATTCAATTGCCAGGGCCTGGCAGGATGGTTCAGTGGTCTAAAGCACCTGCAGGTAGCTTCAGGGACCACGGTGCAATCCCCGGCACCACATGCTGTACCAGCCCTGCCCTCAGGGTAGGCTGAGCTGGCCATAAAAATAAACAAGCAAACAAAAATTGTATACATGTATGTGTATGTGAATGTAAAACCTCACAAGCAGCATCAAATATATTCTAAGAAGGAATAAATTGCCTTTAAAAAAAAATAAATAGGGGCCTGGCAGGAAGGCTCGGTGGTCTAAAGCGCCTGCTTGGGAAAGCTTGAGCAGCTGCAGGGACTGTGATTCGATCCCCAGCACCACATGCTGCGCCAGCCCTGCTGTCGGGGCAGGGTGAGCTGGCCATAAAAATAAATAAACAAAGTTCTGAAACAAGAAAAAAAAAATTCTTTAAAATAAATAAATAAATAAATTCAATTGCCAGTATCAGCTGCCAATATTCACCATGGGTTAGGCTTTACATGCAGAGTAGTCAAGGTTTGAACTTTGACTCCAAGTCTGACTCATTTCATGATCCAAAATCATACATTTTCCCTGATATCCCTTGAAAATGACCCCAGTAATGACCTGAGAGAAACAGGGCTGCTGGCACCAGGAGGAGAAGAGACGGAGACAGCCACGCTGTGGGTGTTTCCAAACAGCACAAGGCTAATGTTTTGCAGGCAACTACACATAGTCTATGTGGCTTATTTCAAAATCCCCCACTTCATTTTGGTGAAGCCTGCTAATTTTTTGGTATCTTTTGCCAATGGGTGGAAGTCACACCCATGTCAGATTTAATAGCACAATAAAGAACCCTGAAAGACAGTGCTGCCCTGATGTGGAATGGGATGATTTCAACACACTGTTGTTAGAGTTCCCCAGCAACAGAGGTAGCTGAGTTGGGTGACCTCTGGAAGGGAACTTTAGAGACTTGGTTCTTCTGGAAGTGGTGGGAAAATGGGGGCAATCTGATGAGCAAGGTTCTTTTCAACACTGAAAGTTCACCCTATGGAAGTCACTATTTACTTGATTCACAAATGGATTTTAAAATCAGGGAAGGGATGGAAAGTGGGTCAGTACTACTGACCAGATGGGGAGGGAACTTCATCACTGAAAGCTGTGACCAGCAAGGGTTCCAGAGAGTGAATCAGCTCAGCTACGAGTGGTTCTAACCTTGACAATGCATCAGAATCACCAAGGGAATTTAGAAGGCCAGCTACTGAAGCCATATGCCAAACCCAGTGAAGCCATGTCTCAGGGAATGAGCCCAGGACTAGTAATGCTTAGAAGTTCCCCAGGTGATGATCAATCAAGATGAAGAACCACATCCAGGGCTAGAGGAAGTGAAATGAAGGCCTCGCCGAGGCTGTGTCTGCTGCTCTGAACCACAGGATGACCAGGAGTTGGTTTATCTGTGGTGCTGGGCCGTTCATGTCTTAATGTGAGGGTCTCAAGGAGAAATCATTTAGGAGACAGGAAGATAAATGGCTAGAGCTTTGAATTTGTAGTTATTATAAAGTATTAGCGCCAGGCATGATGGTGCATGCCTGTAATCCCAGCACTCAGGAGGCTGAGTAAGGAGGATTGGTGCAAGTTCGAGACCAGCCTGGGCTACAAAAGTGAGCTCAAGGCCAGCCTCAACTGCATAGCAAGACCCAGTCTCAAAAAAAGACAATAAATAAATAAATAAATAAAGTATTAGCAAATTTACAAACACAGGAAGTAGAAAGGTAATTCCCAGGAGCTGGAGGAAAGGAAAAATGGGGAGCTATACTTTAAGTTTGGGAAGATTAAAAAAAGTTCTGGGGATGAATGAGGAGGATGCTTATATAACAGCGTAAGTGTATTCAATGCCACTGCACAGTAGGCTTAAAAGCATTTAAAATGGTAAGGTATTTCACATGTCCATTGCTGAGACAAGGTACCTAACACACACACAACTTAAAGGAGGAAAGGTTTACAGTGGCTCACAGCTTCAGAGGTTCAGTCCATAGTCAGCTGGCTCTATGATTGGAGTGTCATGGCAAAAGGGCACTGCAGAGGTAAGCTGCCCACCTTGTGGCCCCCAAGAAGAGAAGAGGGCAGTAGCAGAGCCAGAAGGGAGGAAGAGACCAAGGACCAAATGTTAAAATGTAACATACAGGGCCAGGCATGGTGGTGCACACCTGTAATTCCAGCACTTGGGAGGCTGAGGCAGGAGCATCAGTGTGAGTTCAAGGCCATCCTGGGCTACAAAAGTGAGCTCAACACCAGCCTGAACTGCATAGCAAGACCCTGTCTCAAGAGAAAAAATAAATAAATAAGATAAAATGTAACATATATTTTATTTTATTTTTTTCTTGTTTCAGAACCTTTGTTTGTTTATTCACTCATTTTTATGGCCGGCTCAGCCTGTCCCAAGGGCAGGGCTGGCGCAGCATGTGGTGCCAGGGATCGAACTGCAGTCCCTAAAGCTGCCCAAGCTTTCCCAAGCAGGCGGTTTAGACCACTGAGCCATCCCGCTGGGCCCAAAATGTAACATATAATAGCTTACCCCAGGAATGCAAGCATGGTTCAACGTAAAAAAAAAAAAAAATAATTGAAATAATGTACCACAATAGTGAAATGAAGGAAAAAACAAAAGTCATATAATTATGTCAAGTGATACCTACAACAGCATTTGACAAGAGCCAACACCTTCTGTCAACAAAAACGCTTAGAAAACTAGAGATAGGTAGGAATTTCCTCCACATGACAAAAGGCATTTATGAAAACCCCCAGGGACCATCACACTCAAGGGTGAAAGACCAAAAGCTTCCCCCTCAGATGGGGAACCAGAGCATCGATGCCAGCTTTCACTGCTGCTATTGAAGACCATACTGAAAGTTGAAGTGGGAACAGAAAAAGGACTTCTAATTGGGATGGAAGTAAAAGTCCAGGCTGGGGAGATAGTTCTGTGGTGCAAGTGCCTGCCTGGCAAGTGCAAGGTTGTGAGTTCAAACCCTGGTTCTGCAAATAAATAAATAAATAAATAAATAAATAAATAAATATCTGTATTCACAGTGGATATGATCCTCTCTGTACAGGAACCTCCAAATAATCCACATGTAAACTATTTTAGAGGTAGAAGATCAACACATAAAAATCACTGTGTTTCTATATACCATCAAATAGATTATCCTAAAGGGAAATTAAGAATTTCACAGAGAAAAAATTTCAGAGCACCTAAGGACTGGACATCAGAATGGTTTTGTAGTCCTTTGAAGTGGAAACATCCTGTTACATTAATGGTCCTTGGCAGAGGCATCCCATCGATGCCTTTAATTTTTCATGCATATTAGTGCATCTCATATTAAAATTAAGTAGAGCAAACAGATTTGATGAGGATGCAGACCGCACAGGAGAAGTGTGAGAAGCTGAACCACATCTATGGGCCCATCAGAGATCCCTGGGTCTCGAGCATCCTGCCTCTCCTCACGTCTCAGAGAGCCACAGGAAACTGGAAAGTAAAACCCCAGGCCCTTGGAGGAAATCAGGTCTGAGTCAGCCTCCCAAGGAGGTGGAAGAAACAGAGGAGGCCCCAGGAAACTACTTACTGAGGAAGGATGTTTTTCACTTAACAGTTGGTGGGATTGTTTTTGGTCAAAGAAGGAACTAAAAGTGTATGTATGTACATATTTTGGTAACTAGGGCCCAGAAAGCTGAAGTTTGCTAAGTACTGCCATATTTCTTAGATCTCCATGTTCCAGAGACTAAAAGCTAGGTCTATCACAGAAATAGCTTTTCTTGCCCCTTGCTGTTTTTCTGTTCCTGTCTCTTGCTAACAGCTATGTAACATCTGCTGAGAACTGTGGATACAAACACCAGGAAGAGAAAGCTGAGCGCAAGGAGGCAATTTGCTGAAAGCAAATGAGCTGTGGACAGGGAGCCAGAAGACCTGCGCTCAGGGCTGGCCTCTGCAGCAGCAAGCGCCCCAGCTGTGTGGCCAGGAGCCCAGCCTTTCCTGCAGGATGCCTGGATTCTTCTCTGTGAGGGAAGGAGGCAGGGCCCTGAGTGGGGAGGGTGGAGATCCTTTCAACTTTAATATTCTAGTTTTCATAAACAAACCCTTTAAGAATTCAAAAGAACTTTAAAAGATGGAAGAAGTGACATTGTCTGAAAATAGATGAAAAGAGGGACAAATTTGAAAAGATGAACAGGAGACTTTTTATTCTGGGACATTTTTTTCTACTGGGCCAAAGCTGAGTTGGTAGCAGAAGATAACATGGACCAAAAAAAAAAAACATGGACTTTGGTGTATAGAGTGGTGGTCATATTAGGAAGAGAAGGTCAAAGAGCCAAACAGCACTCCTGGCTCACCAAGGAAATCAGTTCCCAGCAGATCCCAGCAATTTGCTTCATCATGGACCATATCTGGGAGGATAGAGAACACACACACATACACATACACATATATACACACACTCACACACAAACACACACACTCTCTCTCTATAAACCAAACACCCCCTAAATAATAAATAAATAGAAATTGAGATGGGGGCCTGTGGGTGGTACTCAGATTTGTTTTTCCAGTCTTACCGAGTTTTGTTTCTTTGTTTAATTTCTTTTATTTTGTTTTGTTTGAGACAGGCTCTCCCTATTTAGTTCAGGGTGGCTTTGAACTCACTATGTAGCCCAAGCTGCCTTCAAACTAGTGGCAATCCTCTTGCCCTAGTGTTGGGATTACAGGCACTAGCCACCACATTTAGCCAGTCTTGCTAATTTGGTAAACATTTACAAAGTACCTACTGTGTGCTGGGTATCACCAGTAGTTAGGGTTTTGGTTAGAAGACATTCATAGAGAAACAAGGCTTGTGCACAAATATTTAAAACACAAAGCAAAATGTAAGACTTGCCCCAAGGGAGTTCAACTAAACTGCTGGAATAGTTCTGATTAGGGGCTTCTCTCTTAGCAGGTGAGTTCAGAAAATGCACTTTACGGAGAAAAATGGAGATGAAAAATCATCTCCATTCTTCCAGCAGTAACTACTTCCCTGGCTCCACTTTACAAACGTGAGAACCACAGCAGAATGGTGAGGAATTATTTGCTCTCTGATCATCCAGTGCGTGAGCCACACAACCAGAAGGAGTACTACAAACTGACTGAAAACTTCTCCTGCAAGCAACAGATAAAGCACATACAGTATATAGCTCCTGCCAGAAGAAAAAGTCCACAGTGATGGCATTCCCTGTCTCTTCAAAATAAATCTAAAGATGCATCAAACAAATTCAAACGAGGATTTAAAAAACTGAAGAGTGAGCTGGAAGCACATGTATAGTTGGCCTAAGGGAGCTAAGCTCTGCCTGTGCGTTGAAGTCCTCCCGTCCCACTATAAGTGAGTTGTGGGAAACCAATGTGGGGGAGGCAAGAGACAGTCCACAAAATGAAAACCCCGGCAAGCCCAGGGCTCTTCACAGAGCAGACTGGCTAGACTTCTCCGCTGTGAATTTGAACGAGCCAATGGTATCCCAATCGCTGAAACAGGAAGCCAGATAAACAGTATGTTATCAAGGGGGGATCCAACGCTTCCTTTAAGCCAGCGCCAGCTGCGCCCTGTGACTGTCCTAACAAAGTACCATTGACACACCAGCTGATTTTCCTGCGTTTGGTTGGGGATGGTGGGGGTGGTGCAGAGTCCTCTCTGCTGAGTGGACGTTCCCCTAGACACTACCCACTAACCACCACCCAGTTCCTCTGAAGATCCGCCTAAGCCCCCACCCCATGTCCTGTTTTTCATAAAACCTGAGGATTAGCGGGGATCACAGAGCCCAGGCACCTTAGGCGAGCGTCTAGCATCCCGCCCCTCATCAAACCACTCCTTTCTGCTCCCTCCTCTCTCCTCCGGGAAGCTTTCTTAGCTCCCAGACACCTTGGGCGGTTGCCAGAGAACGAATCTTGGGGAGGCAGGGCTAGGGAGTGCTCCTCCGCGCATTCTGGGCCGGGAGAACACTTTCTGGAGTGCCGGCAAGGTCACCTGCTCCGGTAGTCCCGTTCGCTCCCGGTGAGACGGGAGCAGTTAACTCGCTGCTTCAAAGAAAACGAGAGAAGCCGGGGCTTCGTGTTTCACAGGCAGGGAAATTGAGGCTCAGAAGGGGTGGGCAGCACTGGAGCGTCACCTCCGGGATCAGACTCACAGTCCGTCGGGACAGCTGGGCACACCCCTCCCCCGAAGCCACTCGCATCTCCGCGTTAATCCAGCGCTTCTCACGAGCCCAACCCACAGCCTCTCGAGGGCCACCTGGCTCTCCTCCCCTGGGCTCGCCGGCCCCTCCGGTTCCGCCACGGTGCGGACCTGCGGACCCCGCACCCGGCGCCGCTCACCTTCGCGCGCGTCCTCTGGGACTCGGGGTTCGCGCCGCAGTCTCCGCCGCCCTCGCCGCACAGAGACGCGCATCACCCGGGGCAGCTCCGGGACGGGTGTCCTCCGCTCCTGCCCGGAAGTTTCCCTGGGGGCTTCCCAAGCTGGGTCGCCCCTCGCACGAGGCTCAGCGTGCGCGTCGCTTGCCGGCCTCGGGCCTCTCCCACGGGCCGTCTCCAGCCCCGGCCCCACAGTGAGGAGGAGGCGGCATCCTGAACAAAGTGCCGTCCCCGCGGCCAGGCGGCGGGGCGGAGCCTCGTGACCCGCTGCCCCAGGCACACGCCGGCGGCCCGCACGCGGCCGGGGGAGGGGCGCGGCGGGCCGGCCGGGCCGCGCTGGGGCTGCGGGAGGGGACGCGGAGCCTCGGGCCGCCCGCTCCCCCTACCCGGTGCCAGTTTAACCCGCAGGGGGGCGGAGGCCTGGGTCCCTTCCAGACTTTGTCATTGGAAAGCTATTCCCGTAACCCTTTCCTGCCTTTGCCTCCCCGGCCCGCTGCAGCGACGCAGCTGCGGGGTGGCGGGGCTGGGGCCACGCGCTGTCAGGTCAGGAAGTCTTTGCACAATTGAGTTTTTCTTCTGCCCAGGGACCTGCCACCACCACTTCCAGCCAGGCGTGCCCTCCCTCTTCCCCACACATCCTCCGGTTGCCCACAGCCGACTGTTCTTTTGGAGGAGACAGATGGCTGGTGAGCAACCTACCTGCTTCTGAGAGCACCGCCTGCCGCCTTCCTCTCTGGGCCCCAGTAAGGGTCATGCTCTCTGACCTGGGACCCATGAATGCCGAGGTCAGGGGAGGCCCGGAAGTGCCTGGCAAATAGGATGTGCTCAGTAAAACAAGTAACTTTGCCCTCATCTTCTTACCCACCCACTGGCCTCTTTCTTCCAAAAAAAGTGGGATGTGAAGAGTTAGAAAAGGAAAGGAGAGAGGAAATAATAGGTAGTGTGGGGCAAGGTTAACAACCAGGACCTAGTGCAACCTGTCTGAAGTGTTAGGAGTGCAGATTCCCACACATACACACACCTGGGGGCTCCAGGCTCTGCAGCATAAGGGCAGAAGATGGTGCCCTGGGCCCCTGGAGTAGACTTTGAGCTACGAGTGTAAATAGAGTAACTGGTGCCCATGGATCCCCCTGATTGGACCAGACTCCCCCCCCCCCCCCCCCCCCCCCCCCCCCCCCCCCCCCCCCCCCCCCCCGCCCACATGAGGCCTGATTTCTTTCCAGGGTGTTAAGGTTGGAGGGTGAGGTGGGGGAGCAAATTGCTTCCTGCCTAGATCTCTATGCTGTTCTCTAGCCAGATCAGCCAGCCAGTTGGGAGTAAAGCCAGAGTTAAAGCCCCTGAGCCCAGCTGGAGCCCTCCCAAGTCCTTTAGTATAGTGGCCATTGACATAAGGGAGAGATAGCGACACTAAACAATAACTTTAAAGTCATTACCAATTGATCAGAAAAAAAGATTTTCATATATATGTAACCATGGAGAGAATGAGCTGTCCTTTTTTGAGACAGTGTTACTATATAGCCCAGAGCTTGATCTCACAATGACTCTCATGCCTCAACTTCCCTCCTAAGTGCTGGGATTACAGGCATGCACCACCACACCAGGATAAGGTGTTTTTAGTGGGGTAAGGGGGCTGCAGAAAGAGCCCTGAGATGAGCTCCTCCCCTTTATACAATGGCTAAAAGTAGGGGTCTTTAAGGGAGATTGACTGGACCTACTATTTATAAACCACAGGCACTTGAACAAAATCACCAACCCCTGACTCTGTTAGTTTCTTCATCTGTAAAATGGGATAATAATAGTAAGATTACTGGAAGGATAAATGGCATACTACAGGCAACACTTAAAATAGTGCCTGGCAAATACCCAATAAATGTTAACAGCTACTTTGATCTCTGATAACACTGTATGCCTTTGGCATTCAATGATGTGCTAGCAGGAACCCTTTCTGGCTTTTCACAGTCCTCTCATCCTGCATAGCAGAACCTGGTGCTTGAGAAAGAACCACTGTCCTTTCTTGAGGGCTTAAAGGATGGGGGTAGCTGAGCTTTTTGGCCATCCTAGGCCCAAGGACAAAGAGCCATGCAGTCAGGCATGCAAATGGACACCAGAAATGTAACTGGTCTTGACTTACTGTGAAGCTAAATGCCAGGCCCCAGTCAACCCACACTAGTAATGTTATAGCATAATGCTGTTCTCTGGATGCCACCCAGAGTAGAAAAAGACACATGTTCTAAGGAAGAGATCTCGTCCATCTGTATGTAGGATCGATATTGCTCTCCCATGGAAGAGTGAGTGGTCATATAAGTCCTCCCCAGCCCTCGTGTAAATGGCCCAGTCATAGCCCTCCAACAGTGAACTTGGACTTAATAAGCAAATGTAAGAGCAGGCAGATGGGTTGGGGGAGGAGGTCAGTCTGGTTGTGGTGACAGAGGACTTGAAGGCTCCAGAGATGGGATAAAACTGTGGCAGAACAGAAGAAGCCAGAACTGACTATGGGCAGAGTGCCATTTGGAGAAGCGGCCTCTGCCAAATGTCTACCTTGTGAGTAGTTTTTTGTTCGCATAGTGATGACTCAGTTGTTCTGAGTCAAGCAAATGGATTTTCCTTAAATATGAAAATCAATAAAAGGTAAAGGTAATGCCCTGTCTCTGGGGACAGAGGGTGGAGTGAGCCAGAAAAGGACAAGGGAATGAAAGAAAGGGAAGGATTTATTTTTTTTTTGGCAGGACCGGGGTTCGTACTCATTCCAGAAGCCCAAAGCCACACCCATGGAGACTCAGACCTGGTCTGAGATTGGATGGGAACATTGGGAGCCCCAAGAAGTACAGCAAATGCTTGTTTAGCTACACCCTGGTTTCTTTAGGACTCTGCCTGTTTTTCTGCCACCTTCAGCTCTCTGGACTAATGCTAATTTGCTTCACTGCTTGTATTATCTGATGTGGGACCTCAGGGATTTGAACAGAATCAAAGCTCCTGCATTATTTCATGTGACCCATCTGACTCTTTTCCAGGGCTTGCAGAGCAGTTTGTAATGCACTTTGTGGGGCTAGGAAGACAGTGACAGTGCATTACTTTGTTTTCTTAAGCATGTAGAAAACGTCATTAGCACTCCTGTGGTGGAGTCAGAGGAGCTTCTGACCTCCCGCGAAGCCAGTGGAAAAACACTGGCTCAGACTGCAGAGGACTTCACTCTGTGCCTCACTTGTGCCACCTGCTGAAATGTGTCACCCCAGTTTGCTCATGGGGGAGAGGGGTGTTGACATCCACAGGACAGCCATATCCACCTGCCAGGGCTGTGGTGAGTATCTGGTAAGATAATGGAGAGAAAATGGTTTATCATGGGGCTGGGGAGATAGTTGCATGGCACAAGTGCCTGCCTGGCAAGTGCAAAGTCATGAGTACGAACCCCGGTCCTGCCAAAAAAAATAAATAAATAAATAAATTAAATAAAAAATAAAGTGATTCAAGTCTAAGCAGAAGTGCAGTGATCACACTGAAAGCTTCAGCTCACTCCAGCCCACCCTACTACCCACCCCAGGCCACTCCTCCCTGATTGTTGGCTCACTGCTTGAAAGCCCATTTCAACTTTGTGCTTGACATAAAGTTGTCCACCCATAACCCTTGTGCCTTCTGACTTATCAGCCAACCTAGGAGCTGCCAGTGCTATGAGCTGGGGCAGGGCCACTCTGCCATCATGACACGGGGCATGTTGAGGCTTTAAAAAGGGCTCCCTGTTGGTTGCTGCAGTTTATGAGGACCCAGGAGAAGCAGTCCACGGGGAGAAGCTGGCACAGTAATGAATGTTTTATGAGAGCAACGAGTCACTGCCTTATCGGGAAGATGCTGTTTCTCCCTTGGAGAAACAGCCCGGTTACCAGGAAGTGTGATGAGCCGAGAGCCAGTGCGGTGTTTTTCCAAAGATGGCCTTTGAGGAGGAGTGTTTCTTTAAGGGACCAGGAGAGTGGAGACAGGCTTGGCAGGAAGCAGTGGGGCCCTTTAAGAAGCCTGGCTCTGACTGCACAGTGTTGGGGAAGACAATGGCAGTCCCTATGTATACAGTGCTTGTCATGCACTAGTAGTTACTCCAAGCTTATTAACCCAGAGTCTCACAGCAAATTTATGTATCAGGCATCGATTTTTGTCTTTTTGTTTAGTTTTTTTTTTTTTTTTTTTTTTTTTTTTTTTTTTTTTTTTTTTTTTTTTTTTTTTTTTTTTTTTTTTTTTTTTTTTTTTTTATATTATGGCCAGTTTAGCCTGCCCTGGGGGTGGGGCTGGCGCAGCATGTGGTGCCAGGGATCGAACTGTGGTCTTGCCTAAGCAGGTGCTTTAGACCACTGAGCCCTCTCGCCAGCCTTTTTATTTACTTTTTAAAATTTAACTTAGGGCCTGGCAGGATGGCTCAGTGATCTAAAGCGCCTGCTTAGGAAAGCTTGGGCAGCTTCAGGGACCACGGTTGGATCCCCAGCACCACATGCTGCGCCAGCCCTGCCTCAGGGCAGGCTGAGCAGGCCATAAAAATGTAAATAAACAAACAAACAAAGTTCTGAAACAATGGGGCCCAGCGGGATGGCTCAGTGGTCTAAAGCACCTGCTTAGGAAAGCTTGGGCGGCTTCAAGGTTCGATCCCCTGAACCACATGCTGCAGCCAGCCCTGTCCTCGGGGCAGGTTGAGCTGGCCATAAAAATGAATGAATAAACAAAGGTTCTGAAACAAGAAAAAAAATAAATAAATACAATTTTTTTAAAAGTTCTAAAACGAGAAAAAAATAAAAAATAAAAAAAATTTAACGTAAATGTATTTATTTATTTATTTATTTATTTATTTGAAGAGATAGGCCTCACTTTGTTGCCCAGGCTGGCCTCGCACTCCTCAATTCAAGTCATCCTCCTATCTCAGCTTTCTGAGTAGCTGGGACTACAAAATGAACACCCATCCACATGTCAGTTTGGCTACATCTTATGGGTGAAGAAGGGAAGGCCAAGTACCTTTCTGAGTCTACCAGCTAGTATGTGCTAGAGCTGGAATCTGAACCCAGGCCACCTGCCTCCCTCATCCATTGTTTTCCTCTTTGTATAGGTAGGAAGGGAAGTCCACGGTAGGATGGGGCAGTGGTGAAGGCTCTGCCATTTACTAGCTGCAGCAAATTTTATTTTTCTTTTCAACAGCATCATTGTGGTAAAATTTACATACTATACAATCTGCCCACTGCAATACACAACCCTCTGGTTGCAGTAAATCTACAGTTTCATAGTTATCACTGCAACCAAGTTTCAGAATATTTCCAAAGTTTTCTCATTCAGCATATGTTTTAATCTGAATTGTAGTTTTCTCGTCTGCAAAAGGAGAACATTGTCCTTGTTATGAGCATAAAATGAATATGGCAATGGGATCATCATTATCATGTTCTCTTACAGTCATTTAAATGCAGACTTTTATGCCGGCCTCGCCCCTGAGGCACACTGAGACAGCAATTGAGACTAGGTGTGGTGGCACGCACCTATAACCCCAGCTCCTGGGAGGCTGTAAACAGGCAGATCACTGTGAGTCTGATTTAGTAGTGAGACCCTGAACACCCTGTAGACCCTTCCCTAAAAATATAAAAATAAATAAATAAATGCAGACTTTTAGAATCAACAGTGGCTTAAATAACTGTCTGATATCTCACCCTCCCCTTCAACAGAGAAAGTGTCTAAGTGTCAAGTAGGCCAGCAATTTGTCAATCAAGCCTATGCAGTAAACCTGGTGACAGTCTTGAAATTGTAGCTCAATTCTCTTGGTTGGTGTATCTGTGCTTTCTTGTCTCCAAGGAGATTCTTTACCCAAGTTACAGAGATGTCATTGTCCAATGCCACCCATCTTTGTGAGTGCCTCCAGAGTGATGCTGACCAAAGCCATGGATGCCCAGAGCTTGCTTGTGTGAGCCTTAGGCCTCGGAGCAGAGGATACAGTCTCGGGCTGAATTGAGAAACAGGATCTAATGCAGAGACTGAGGCAAGAATATTCATTGTTGAGCTGGGTGTGGTGGCGCAGGCCTATAATCCCAGCACTTGGAAGGCTGAGGCAGGAGGATCAGTGCGAGTTCAAGAC
>PVJA010017601.1:0-41378 GCA_004027025.1 Myocastor coypus | reverse complement strand
TTTTTTTTTTTTTTTTTTTTTTTTTTTTTTTTTTTTTTTTTTTTTTTTTTTTTTTTTTTTACTTCAGAGGTTACTTCTCATCTGAGTTTCCACTATAAGTGTCTGCATTTATTTCTTTACTTCAGATGCTATTAATTCAGAGAAATCAGCTGTGTGATTCACATTTTCTTCTATGCCGGTATCTCTTGCATTTGTTCTGGGTGGACTCAGGGCCTGAGACTGCATCTTACCCCTTGTCTTTGTCATTTTGTATAGCAGTGTCCTCTGTCCTTTGGTGTAGAGCTTTGATGAAGTTATGATATTAGCACCTATTGAAATTTGGGTCCAGATCTACAAAGTTTGATCTTGTCCTGATGTGCTTTGCTGGGTCTGGCTTCTGCGCTCTGTTTCTTTCTGCTTCAGCCTGCAGAAGTGAGCCTGCTGTGCCCCTCTGGCAAGATGTGCAGCTCCTAGATTAGCAGGGAGGGACTGATCCCCAGCCTTTCTGCAGGGAATTCTGTTGCAGGGTTCCACAGCAGTTCTCGGGGCTGGGTTCTGAGCAGAGAGAAGTTCTTCTGTTGCAGGGGCGCAGGTGGAGTGTTTCTGTCTATGTGCTCACCAGTCACGGGGTTGGTCTGGGTAAGGCATTCTGGTGCGGTGGGGGGTGGGGGTTGCACAGGACAAGAGTTCCTACCTAAGTATTCCCCGGGCTGGGGTCAGGTCCGGGAAGGATTTCTGGTGGTACAGGCCAAGATTTCGTGCCTGTGCACTCACCTGTCTGTGGTCAGGTGACAGAATGAGTTCTGATGGTGCAGGTTCCTGCCTGCGTGCCCACTGGTCCTAGGTCAGGTTGGGAAAGAGCTCAGCATATTAAAACACCTGATTACACAGAGTGCAGAGGCTGGGCTTCGACTCGGTGTAGTGTCACATACCTATAATCCCAGCACTTGGGAGGCTGAACACATGAGAATCACTATGAATCTGATCTACATAGTGAGACACTGTATACTCTGTAGACCCTGTCTTAAGTACTTAAAAAAGGAACATAGGAAATAGTAGAATTTCGGAGTAATTAGGAAGCAGTTAACTGTTCATAGTTGTTACAGTATGTATCAGGGTTCTCCAAGGAAACAGAGGCAGTGGATTGGAAATACAAATTATTACACAAATTAACTTATGCAGCTATGGCAGTCCTGATATGCTACCTGACAGGTGGAGAACAAGACACAGAGGGCTCAAGCATCAATTTAGCCCAAGTCTGAATGTCTCAGAATTGATGGTTGGTTACTTTGTCCCTTACAATTTTAGATGTTGAAAAACTTATTCGCAGTGCATCAGTATTGGGAAGGAGGGCCTGAGCACGGCTGCTGAGAGCAAGAGGAATCCACCTCAGGGACAGATCAGCGATTTACTTTTAAAAAGGGCAAGAAAGTGTGCGTGTAAGAGGAACAAGAAGCCCCTAATCAGAATCCAGGACTTGATCTCAGAATTCACAGACTCCAGAACTATTAGAAAATGATTTTTTTTCCTTTATAAATTATTTGCTGTTGAGTGTTCTGTTCTAGCAAGACAAGTAGGCTAGGACAGGGGCACTGATAAAAGATGTGGACACTAAAATTTCAAAAGCCCTGAAGGGAAGAAAATGAATACTCCAGATCTAGAGAACAGAGAGAGACGCCATCGTTCTCAAGTCACCTTACTCTATGCGATCCTTTAACGAATTATACATTGTCCACCCGTGTTCAAATGCTAATCTTTTCTGGAAACACTGTCACAGACTATTCAATATAATATGGCAAGGTCCATGAATAACCCTTAACCCAGGCAAACTGACACTTAATATTCACCCAGTTTATTTATAGTCTTATATTACTTATTATATAACCGTGAATTATTTATATTGAATATCTGGCCCTCAAAGCTTCTGACAGTGTAGCAATTAATACTTGTAAGTTATCACCAATTATCCACTTATGGCACTATTAAAATCCTGACAATCATTTGTTGATTCCTAAAAATGTCATGTTTAATAAGAAGTGCAGTATAAACCACAATTGGTTACAGCACAATAGCCACCAACAATTTTGAAAGCTACTTTGCCACAGTACAGAAATAAATACCCACTTGCCTGCAGTCAGTCTCTTCTTAGCACTGGCTTTTGGCACACTGCTGACAGTTCTGAGCTACAAGGCAGTTTGCTTGGATGGTTTATAACCAAAAGAATTGGGTGAACTGCAAGGTCAAATGCTGTTGCTATATTTTATTTTCTAATTCATGTTTTATCAATAATAAAACTGATATTTAATTCATGCAAATGTATAATCTTATAGGTCTGAAAATTTCAGTTTCTAGACCCTTTTCTCTCCTCTGAATGAATGTCGATGGTAGAAGTTTTAGAAAATACTTTATTTTTTTAACTTTATTTTTATTTATACAGGGTCTCACTACCCAGTACAGACTGTAGTGATCTTGCTGACTCAACCTCCTCAGCACTGGCATTGTAGGCATGCATCACCCAGCTCGGCACACCTGTAGTTCAGGGGCCAGCACTGAATGTGGAAGCAGGAAGCAAACTCTGGACCCTATGCTTACAAGACAGGCATTCATGCTGCTGGGCTATCTCCCTATCCTGGATTTCTGAAGAATTCGGCTAATTTCTAAGAACTTCACATACTGCATTTAAAATTTTAAATATGCTTTGATACAGGCTATAGCATTATTTGAACTATGATAACTTAATAATGCAATAAATTAAAGTGAGGAGCTGCTGAGATATCTTGGGGGTCTAGGTGCCTCCTTGGCAAGCCCAAGGACATGGGTTGGATGCTCGGTACCACATGCACTGTGGGCCAATGAGAGTGGATGTGGTGGAACATGCCTGTGACCCCAGTGCTGGGGAGACTGAAACAGGTGCATCACTAGGAGTCGGAGCTGTGTAGCAACACCCTATACCAAAAAAATATAAGACTAAAAAATCAAAATACTAAAATGAGATAATTGGATGTAAAAACAGGATAAGGTAATAAATCCAGTGGATGGGACAGAAATAGAAAATATGGCTGTCACAAGGTAACAAGAAACATGAAAATCTTGAGCAAAGTTAATCAGAGAAATGATGAAATTCTCTAGTTATTGTGAATGGTCAAGACACTGGGAATCATTGCCAAGCAGGCTGCACATGGGGGAAAATGTGATAGAAAATAATTCTGTTGAAAATTTTTCTCATAAGAGCCTTGCTGTGGCTGTGATGGCTTCACCTCTTCTGTGTGTCACCTATGTTATGAACAGTCATTCCCACTGGTTGGAATAGGTGTGGCACGGGCTAGGTCTTCCTCGGTGCTAACTGCAGCTGTGTTAAGCATCAGTTGCTCTACAACTTAGACACAATATTTGAACTTCTGATGGATTAATTTCCCCTGCATAGAATGAGAATGATGACTGCTCAGACAGTCGTGAAGTTTTAATAAATAATATTCTGTTAGACAAATTAATATGTACAAAGGTATTGGAAATGGTAATAATCATGACCATTACCATTATACTTTCGTTATATAAAGTAGTATGAAAAATGATAAATGCATATATGTAGGCTACTTAATTTGTTATGAGACTGTTAGCTAAAATTTTTCTAAAACTGAAGACTGATGATTGCTTAAATAGTTCCCAGAGGAAAATTATCTGCAGTAGTAGGAACTATCTATCAAAACAAGGACTTGGAGGAATGACTGTCCGAGACAGATGCAAATGATAAAATCCTCCAGCTGGACCTAATAGACAGAGCTTCTGGCAGAGCTCCCACATCTTAACCTTGTCTGACCTGGCAGAAAAGGATCTGGGCAGGATGCCTCATAACTTTGAGGCATCTACCCCTAAGTGGAGCAGTTTAATTTAAAATTCCAAGTTCCCCCACCCCTCCAAGTTCTACGATGGGACCACATCATGCCAGAGCTGTGTCAAACAGCTGCTAAATCTTAGTTGTTTTCTGTCCCCTTAGGGAATATTTGTCTTCTCACTATGCTCCAAGTTACTGAGTTTAAACCCCTCTTTCTTCCCTAAATTAAGCTTAGAGAATCAGCATATCTCTTCTTTACATTTTACATGGGAGTAAACTAAAGAAAAAGGTTGACAATTTAATTGGAAGACTTAAAAGAGATGTGTGTGTGTGGTGTGTGTTACATGTATGTGGTATGTGTATGCTCCTACATGTATGAGTACTGCTCAGTGAATCAGTGTCCACAGGGACAAACACAACAGCAGCAACACAACATTTCCAGAAAATTCAGACTTTGGAGTAAAAGAGTAGGGAAGTATGATTTAGAACGATTTCACCTACATTATTCTCAATGAATAAACCACAGTAAGAAGATAGCAATAGATTCTGATCAGTTTCTTTTTTTTTTTTTTTTTGTCTTTTTGAGACAGGGTCTCGCTATGCAGTTGTGGCTGGCCTCGAGCTCACTTTTGTAGCCCAGGCTGGTCTCGAACTCATACGGATCCTCCTGCCTCAGCCTTCTGAGTGCTGGGATTACAGGCGTGAGCCACCATGCCCGGCTTCTGATCAGTTTCAAATGTAAGAGTAATGCTGGGAAGTTATTTGAGGTGTTCTGAAAAGAAAATTACTTGACAAGTTAAATAGCATTATAAATATACACTTGGTTTGGAAGAAAATTAATAGAGGTATAGCTAGATACCAAAAGCTGAAATGAGGTAATGTACTATTAAGATAATAATACAACATAGGGCCGGGGAGATAGCTCCACAGCACCAAGTGCCTGCCTGGCAAGTGCAAGGTTGTGAGTTTGAACCCCAGTCTCAAGCACAAAAAAAGATAATAACACAATATAGTGCAAGGAGAAACTTATGAGTATTATTTACTTAAATTCACAGAAAAAAAGTCAGTAGGAAAAATAGCCTCATGCTCTCATGGCTAACATTCTTCAAAGAAAAAGGAATGGTATCTCCATCTCACTAAGTATGTGGACCCAAGAGAACATCATTTATCCATATAATTTATCCAGTGTTGCCATATTATTATATTTTTTCTAATAGAATTAATACCTGTGACCTCAAAATGAAACTTTTGTTAAGGGTCTTTTACCTAAGGAAAATGTAATGTGTTAGCTAGACTTTGACTTTGTTCAGTCAACCTTCCAGTTACATGTTCACCGTTTTGAAAACCACAGTTCTCTGAAAAAGCTATCATCTCTGTTTCATTTGCAAAGGCAGATTTAACAAAGAAAGGAAGATGTGCCACTACTATCACTGGACTCACACAATAACCTAATATCTCATCAAAATGCAAAATTTATGTGGTCTGACAAAAAATATGATTACTGTAAAACTGACCCTCGGTGCAAAGCAGAAGGGACAGGTTAGGTTAAAACAGAATCTTGCATGCTTTACTAGCAAGACTGCCACCCGTTTGAAACCAGTTTTATGACTCTTCTATTGATGTCCTTATTTGTAAATTTGTAAATTAAAGGCATGGTGATGAGCATCAGCAATTAAAGAAACAAATGAAATAATAATTAAAGAATACAAAATATTGCCAGATATTAAGAAACACATCATAAAAAGTATAAAAATATTATTTTAAAATGATGGTTTAGGGGCTGGGCATGGTGGAGCATGCCTGTAATCCCAGCACTTGGGAGGCTGAGGCAGGAGGATTAGTGCAAGTTCAAGACCAGCCTGGGCTACAAAAGTGAGCTCAGGGTTAGTCTGAACTGCATAACAAGACCCTGTCTCAAAAAGACAAAAAAAAAAAGAAATGATGATTTCTTATGTTCTTTAAAAATACTTTCTCTAACTTATTTTATTAAAAATTTACATATATTCTTATGATATACATGTTTTAAAAAGAAAAGGAAAACTTATATTTAACCAATTTATTAGCCTATAATGAACAATAAAAGTACATTCTATTTTTTTAAAAGCCAAATTCAGAAAAACCATAGGTAGCCGTAATATGAAGAATACTAAACATATTGACTTGTGCTTTCACTCTTTTTAAGGAGAGTGGAAAATATTTTACTGTTCAGTTCAGACAGAACTTCTAAAGTACCTTTGTGATATTATGGTATTGTTATGATTTGAAATACTTGTAAATAGGCAGTTGGTTTGGAAGATTTTATAAGTCTCATTGATTTGATAAATTTATGTTGGGGTGTATTAGGCAAAATGAACTGAAATTAAATTGCTGCCCAGCTTTATGGATTCATGTTGTTCATTTGATTACTTGTTTATTTATGAAGTGCACTGCCACGTACTATATAAAACTGCAGAGACCATGATGCATAATGTCTAAACTAGTCCAGTGAAGTTGTATCAAGTGAATGACTATCACATTTGACCAAACAATTAATGGCTAAAGTTAAAAATGTAAAATGAAACCTATACAATGGTACCAAAGACCTTGGTACCACTACTTTCTGAGCCAGGAAGACAGTAAGAGATCCAAGAATGAACCTTGAGCACTCGTACTGATCTGGATGGGCTTTGGATTTGTTTTGTAAGGTTTGGGTATCATTTTCTTTAACAAGAGGGTCCCAAGAGGCTGCGAAAATAAACAACAATCACTGAACCTAAGAAGAGAGGATAATGGGAAGCATTCTGATAAAGACAGGGCAGGAGCCCAGACGGGCTTCAGGGAGCTGGCCAAGGAAGAAATGGAGGCAGGACAGCTCAGCAAAGGACAGTGGCCCAGGGCAAGTGTTGGAGATGTAATAAGCAAAGGCCTCATCACAGTGGCAGGATTTTCATGCTTGAAAAATAAGAGATTCATACCTCTCTAAACATATGCTTTTGTTCTTTTTAAAGTTATAATTAATGGTACTGGTGAAAGTGTGCTTGCTACATAGCTTGAGTTCATATAGACCAACGTTGAAGTTAAACTTTCCCCATAGGTTGGTCTCAACTTGCCTGAAATATAGTCATTTTTGTGTATGAAAACCCCTAGACAAGAGTCTTTGGCAACCTGTTGGGTCCCTTTCTTTGAATCATTTGTCTGGGAATTACTTGCTGTCACTTTACAATAAATGCTGCTTTTGGCTTTCACTCTACAATAAAATATTTGGCTCAGATCTCTTTGGCTCTCTATGATGTAATTCTGGGACAAGAGAAGAATCTATGAGCAGGACAGTGACGTTTTGGCCCCCACCAAAGGGCTGTAGAGAGCACATCTCAGGTTAGTAAAAACATGGGGTTCAGGAAGTCAGTCCTCCTAAGTCCTTGTCTTGTAATTCTTTCTAGACTGAAAGTAGAAGCTACCCACAAGAGAGTAACAGCTTCTTTCTGATTTCCTCATTTACTGCATAACTAATTTGATTTTTTTCTTGACAAGGTTACACTTAAAACAGTTCTTCCACTTTACCCTGTCAAAGATTTATAGTTCAAGATTATCTGTCAGGAATTAACATGGGAGCTTTTGACCTGGGTGTGGTCAGGTATTCCTTATTCCTGTCTTGTGGTATTCTCAAATACTCTGTCACAATAGGCCCTAATTAGACATTTTAGCTAGATGCATGATAATGATAGATAGGTGATAGATAGATAGATAGATAGATAGATAGATAGATAGTAGACATATAGACAGATAGGTAGATGAAAGGTGTCACATATATACATACATACATACATAGACACACACACACACACACACACACACACACACACATACATGCATACATCCTATACTTATTGATCCCAGCTTGCATTTGGGAAGATCTGCTTTTTATGGAACAAGACCACACTGTATTCTTCAGAGTTATAAATCCAGGAGCAAAGAAAGAGTAAAAGAACAGTGAGAGTAAAGCCCATCGGACATGCCAATAAATGAATGATAAATTATTAAAGCATGATTGGAAATATTGCCATTTTTCATAGCTGTCACTTTTAAGTATAAAAGCATCAGCACATTAAACTAGTTACTGCTTTTTCATAATTGAGACTTTTGCTTCTAGCTGTGCCCTGCAGCTTTTCATTAATCACTGGGACTGAAGTTCAACCTCAGTGACAGCTTAGAAGGCATTAAACGGGCAAAGTATTTTCCAGGTACAGTTTGGAAAGGCCATTTAGTCCTATAATCCATAGCTAATTGTTTTTCAAAGTCTCTAAACACAATCTACTCCTGGCGTTTCCTAGTGACAGAATTAGCTGCAAACTGGTTTTCTTTTTATCTTCCCAGGCTTTCTCTCACTAAAATCTATTGAAAGCCTATTGTTAGCTGCATAAAACAGGTGCAAAATGACTGTGATATGTAAAACTGTAACTGATATTTAAGCAAGGAGACATTTATTAGATTGCCTCTGAAACAATACTTCCTGAATACTTATTCTAATCATACCATTTAATTTGTCATAAAAGAAACGAGATGGCATGAAACTTTGCGCACAGGCCGAATTCATTTTTTTTAATGGGAAAAAAGACATTGTTGGATTCTTTTAACAAGTACAACTGAGTCCGCTTCCAACATGAAATAAGAATGTGGCTTCCCACATTTACTTGAACTCCCAGATTCCCAGCATAAGCCTTTCTGTTGCTTTCGTCCATCAGGATATTTTTTTTTTTTTCTCTGAAAAGTATTCTACATCAGGTTTTAATGGATGTGCCAAAACACTCTTTCTTTTGTATAACAAATTATCAAGAGCATTGAGGTTCATTAATTATGTCATCTAATTGGATTGAGGCAGGTGCAAAATACCTCAGATGAAGTGGTCACTGGCAGGAAGGCCTAAGTGCAAGTTTTTCTATTAGAAACCAGCACGTCGCCAGACTCCTGGAATTACTTTGTACTTATTGATTAATGGCCATAATTTATTACAGTGCAGAAGATCTTGCATTGAGTTAAATGTGTGATTAATCAATTTTCCATCAAATTATGAACAGCAGACCAGTTGCCAGAAAGAAAATACCGAGTGCATTTTCCCATGGTGTAAATATATCAGGACTTCAGCTAATAACTGTCTATCATTTGCTTAATTTTCCCTGTCATACTGATAGATGTCATGTCCACAAATGGGTCACAGGTAGTAATGACGGAAAGACCACCAAACATGTTTTATAGCTTTCCTTCTTACATAATGAAACACTCCTTGAATCCATCTCCAAACAATTTATTAATGCAAAATTCATTTCTGCCTTTAGCTTGAAATACATCATGGTTAAGTCAACAATCTTGCATTAAACTAAGAAAGAATATTGAGGAAAGAAAACCTTAGGCAAAAGAGAGATGAATGTTGGACTTCTTGGGCATAAGAGCTCATTTTTATCTTCCGTCAAAAATTCAGACATGTGACTAATTGGTGTCAGTTCTAATCTGCTTTGGAAGCACAGCACATGTGTGGCTTGGGAACACTAAAGGGACTTGCTGAACAAACAGGAGAATGTGTTTTGTTCCAAAGTCTAATTTCTCTGATTAAATAACAGGTATTTCAAGGTTTCACAAATTAATTGTCTCCTCTGAGCAGGGGTACTTTATCTTACAAGTAAACTAGATAGATTCTACCTTCTAGAAAATGTACCGAAGACAAATGGAAGTGGTAAGATACTATACCGGTGGATAAATCAATCAAGTTTCAGGGAAATTAACTTGTATTAAAACTATATACAGCAATTAAAAAAAAAACTGATTAGAACTAGTAACTAACTAGAATAAAGAAACGCAAACATGAGAGTTATAACTCATTAAGCCATACCATATATGAGATAATAAAGCAGTGCTTATAATAATTCTGAAGGAAGTTGAGTTTTAAACAGTATAAAAATAGTCCTAAAAATGGCAGAGCAGAAGGATCTTAAAGATTAGTATATTTTTTCTTCCTAGACCACAGAGATCCATGACACAAGAATGAGAGGTTTGTTGTGTGTATCTCAGTCTATAAATACCCAACTTCATCAGGCAGATCTTTCAACATCAGTGCGTTCACTCTTTCTGTACTAAGGCCAAAGACGAGGTTCTCTGGGTGATACAACTATTCATTGCATGTTGACATTTTAGGCCCTTTGTCCTGAAGCTGGAGAAGTGAAACAGGTTCCACTCTTCCCTGGTTTAAATGACAACTTTTCTGTTTTAAGTCCAGCTTGGACTGTACTTCCAAACTTTTTGGTTCTATTGTATTAATAATAGGGCTACCATAGAGCACTTAGTACAAATCTTTGCAAACAACTTTCTCCTTTAGACTCTGGAGTTATATCATCAGTCCTCAAACCTTTTTGTTTCTAGCTTTCATTAGATTTAGGTTTCCCAAGTTGCTAGACTATGCATGTGCATGAATTCCAAACTAAAGATATGTCAAACATCATTCAAATTGTTATATTTGTTATACAAATTGGACAATACAGGCTTGGAAATAGTTCTGCAACCTCCATTTTAAGAGCACGACAATGATTCATTTCAATGGTGCTTTATTCCCAATTTCATACTCCTGTGTTGCATAGAATTTTTAAGTATACTTGCACTGAATGTTTTATGTGAGGTATTAATATTATACAATTCCTCAGTCTCAAGTCTTAATCATTTTAACACCCATTTTATTTCTCTAGCTCGAAGGGATTAAACTTCTTTTCCTTAAAAGAAGGGGATTAGGGCTTTCCACATGCTCATGTGAATATATATTACAGAGATAATTTCCTAGTCCTATAGAATTCTCAGAATTCCAGGTTGACACCAATTTTAATATCATTGCTTAGTCATAACATATCTTACAATAGACTTCAACTCACTTCTGCTAAGGAGAGAAGGCATAACATAACCCTAGAGCGAAAATTGGAATCTTTATGCTTCACTGATAGAAATGTGAAATACTGCAGCCACTCTGAAAAAAAAAAAATCGTGACAGTTCTTCAAAATAAACTTATATGACTCATAAATCACACTTTAAAACATGTAATCCAATAATTCAAAGCAAGGGTTTAAACATATATTTGTTAATGGCCACAGTATTCATAACTATCAAAAGGTAGACTCAATACGAGCCTGAACTACATCCTGAGACCTGTCTCAAACAAAGGTAGAAATAATTCCAGTGTTCATCTAGTGATAAACTGATAAGCATAATGCAATGTATGTAATAGACTGCTCATCATTAAAAAAGGGAAGTTCTGGCATAAGTTACAACAGGGGTGAACCTTGAGATTTCTCAGTGAAATAAGCCTGACACAAAAATCATATTAATCTAAATTTATCTTTTTTTATAGCTGAGTAATACTCTATGGTGTAAAAATACCATATCTTTTTTTATCCAATCCTGAAGTGATGGTCATTTGGGTTGTTTCCAAGACTTAGCTATATATAACAAATTGTGTTACTATAAACATGGATGCAGATATATGACTGTGCTATGATGATTTCAATTGTTTTGGAAAAATGCCCAAGAGGGCAATAGATGGCTTGAATGAGATTTCCAATCCTATCTTTATACAGAATCTCCAAACTGATTTCCATAATGGCTGTACAAGTCTGCACCCCCAACAAGAGTGGAGAAGGGTTCCTTTTGTCCCACAGCCTCTCCAGCATTTGCTATTGGTTGACTTCTTGATGATAACCATTCTTTTTGGTTTAAGATGATAGCTCAGCGATGTTTTAATTTGTGTCTCTGGAATGATCAACATTGTTGAACTTTTTTTTTTCATACTTTCGTTTGCCATTTGTATCTTTTCATTTGTGAAATGTGTATTCATCACAGATCCTCATTTTTGTATGCAACTTGACACTATATTGATAATTGAAATAAATCAGACCCACATGTGCAAACATGGTATCATCTCACTAGAGTGAGCAGCGGCAAGAGTAATGAAATCTGAAAAGTGCAATACATGCTGTGAAAGGGAAAGGATTTGTCCAGTGGGAAGTAACAACTGGAATGAGAAAAATGAAAAAGAAACATGGGTTGTTTTTTTTTTTTTTTAATGTATTTGGCACAGGGTCTAGAGGGCCTCACTATGTAGACTGGACTTGTGCTGATCCTCCTCTTTTCAGCTTCCCAAGTGCTGGGATTACAGGCGCTTGCCATGGCACCCAGTCTCAAATGCCATCTCAGCACTCTCGGGGGCAAGGCCAGCATTGCACACTGGGCGTCAAATCCCAGCCGCTGGGCACTGCCTAAGCAGGCACTTTAGTCTATTAAGCTATCTGGCTGGCCCTCTGTTCGTGTTTTGAAAGGAGCAGTTAATTTTTTCTTTTATTCCCGCCTTCTTTCTTTCTTTCTTTCTTTCTTTCTTTCTTTCTTTCTTTCTTTCTTTCTTTCTTCCTTTTTAGTTTCTTATAGCCTTTTTGTTATTGCTATTTTGTTGGTTTTTAGCCAATTTTTCCCATTTATATCTGGTAACTTAAGCAACTAATTTGTAGATAACATCATGTAGGATCTGGGAGATAGCTCAGGGTCACAAGTGCCTGCCTGGCAAGTGCAAGGTGCTGAGTTAGATCCCTGGTTCCACAAAAAAAACAAAAACAAAAACGAAAATAACAAAGCAAATGAAGATAACACCATGCAATACAGGAACCATTGTTGAATTCCTATTATTTTGTTTAGTAAAATTTTGCATCATTTCTAATGTTTTTATTTTAAACTACCTTGTATTCTTTAAAAATTTTTGAAATCATATGAATCTGCTTCCAATATTCAAACTCATGTGATTGCAAAGTAGAACGGTGGTTGCTAATGACTGGGAGAAGGTGAGTGGGGAGAATCACAGGTGCAGTCATCTCTTTTTTTTTTTTTTTTTTTTCTTTTTGAGACAGGGTTTCACTATGCAGTTCTGGTTGGCCTTGAGCTCACTTTTGTAGCCCAGGCTGATCTCGAACTCGCACCGATCCTCCTGCCTCAGCCTCCCAAGTGCTGGGATTACAGGCGTGTGCCACCATGCCTGGCAGGTACAGTTATCTCTTGCTGAGAAGAACTACTCATCACCCACAAGTTAAAGGAGGAAAGCTTTATTTAACCCACAGTTTATAGACTTCAGTCCATTGTTTTGGTTTCTGGAGCTAAATACCTAACACCCAAAATTAAGAAAGGAAAGATTTATTTAGCTCACAGTTTGTGGAAGTTTCAGTCTTTACTCCGCTGGGTCCAAGGCAGAGTGGCACAGGGCAGACGGCAGAAGTTCATAGTGGTGGAAAACAGCAAACAGCAAAGGGAGGAGCAGTAGCTGTGGCAGCTAGCGAGCTTCTCTCCTGTCCTTACATTTGTATGGAGATTATACCCCATGGTGGGTGTAGCACTCAACCATAATCCCAGAACTGGATCTTGAATTCATCACAAGCTCTAGCAGCCACCCCATGACTGCACGAGGCTTTGGGGGACAACTGGACATAAACAATAACATCTTTAATTGGCTGGGTGCCATGGCAGAGGACAATAGCTCATGGTAGTGGAAGATACTCAATGCAACATGAGAGGAGGAGAGAGAAAGCCTCTTTCCCTCTGTCCTATTTTGTGTAGCCTGTCAACCCAAGGGCGAGTACAGCACCTGACTCAACCCAAGCATTGGACCATAAATCCATCACAAATTCCAGAAATCCACACCTATGATAGTATAAGACTTTGGGGAAACATCTAGATTCAAACAATAACAGGTATTTATTATTCAGTGGATATAGAATTTCAGTTGTTCAAGATAAAATGAACTTTAGGTATGAGTTTCAGCAACAGCAGTACAAAACCCAAAATGCACATGGCACAAAAACACATAAGAATGGTGAAAAGTTTTATGTTAGATGTATTCTTTTATGCAAAATATGATTTAAAACTATAAAGATAGATGCAAATGAGATACAGGAACACAGATCAGGAACACTTACTAATTTGGGATTGAAGCATCCACTGAAATGACACATGCTGTTGGAAAGGTATGGCCTCTGTTCTTCAGAACAAGCAAAGTTACAACTGATCTATACCTGGAGAGACTGATTGGTGAAGTGTGATTGATGAATATATTTCTTCGTGCATCCAAATATGGCAAAGAGTGACTCACTGGCAGACACTTTGCAGCAAGTAGTATTTAGGCCCAGAGCTGAAGTCCATAATTCATGGACTGCAGTGGTTCTTTGATAGCTGCAGGACTAGAATGCACTTCCTGTGTTTCAGTAATGGGGGAGCATGGGGGAACCTTCTATGTGAGCATTACTTCCTTCCTCCCAGTAACCCTGCTGAAATCAATGTCAAACATTATCACATTTTCCAACTTTTCAAAAGAGAACCAAAAAATAAGTTTAAAAACACATTTATGAGAAAACATGGAGGCAACCTCTAACTTTAAAATACTGTGTGCTTTCATTTGGTAACAAAATTATACTTTAAATTACTCTACTTTGAACCAGGTTTGTAGTGTATACCTGTAATCCTGTCTACCCAGTAGACTGAAAAAAAGGTCACAAGTACAAGGCCAATCTGGACACCTCAGCAATACTCCACTTTAAAACAAAAAATGAAAGTGGCAGGGGATATACCTCAGTGACAAAAGATTTGCCTAGTATGGTTGTAGCCCTGAGTTCAATCTTCAGTACTGAAGAAAAATAAATATAACACAGTTTTGTTCTTTCTACTTCAATGAATTGGTCTAAAATGTCCTTTACCAGTATGATTTACTTTTCTATATCATGTCAATTAGAATTTATCCGTCCCTCCCCATAGATCCATCATTGATATTTGTTTCATATTTGGCATATCTGTACACAGATAGGTAGATAGATAGATAGATGATAGATAGATAGATAGATAGGTAGATAGATAGATAGATAGTACTGTTTCTTAGATTGGACTGTTTCTTGAAAGTAGAAAAAGTTACTTTTTAAATATACTTGTAAGGTACTATAGTTTCTTATAATGTGTCTAACATTGGCTATTAGATGATCTATGAATTAATGAATGTGAACAAAGAGAGTAGATAGCCTCAAATAACAACCCTCATATAACTCAAAGAATATATCTGAAGTTCAAGCAAGTTTGAAGTCTTTTCTTTTTAAATGTGCAAATTTATTTATATGTACTGTTAAGTAAATACCTGATGGACATAAATGAAATACAGAAGGGAAATATTAAAGCTGAATAATAAAATCAACACGAATTGATTTTCATTTCAATAAAAATTACTAGGTCATAGCAAAATCAATTAATTAATTAAGAAGATACTTTTTTATAAAGAGATAGAATTCAGACAGATAAACATCAACTACTGAGAAACCAAGTGTTCATTCCTGATTTGCAAAGAATGTGAGCATGATATTGTGTTGGGAATAATCCTGGCCCATGCCATACATAAATCACATGGGTTCTAACACCAACTCATCTTTAACCAGTTATGACAATATGCAGTAATTGTGGTTCTTCTTTGCTGAAAAACAAAAAGAACAACAGAAAAAACTCACTGAGTTATAGTCAGCTTGTGCCTGAATCTCAAGTACTCTGTCTTCTCTATCCTCTGTCCTGTCAGTTCTGATATGGTATACTGAATAGATTATCATCATTCACCACAATGGCACACGATTCCTATAAATTAATCCTGCATAGGTTTTTGAATGTAGCATATGATGATGCATTATGAATTCACTGCATACTATTGCCTTCCAGGAATGTGGCCTTCTGACACTAGGCCACTACACCAACCAGCCATCAAACAAACCTCTGTGTCTCACCGGAGTGCTGCCAAGGATAGCCGCCTGGACTCTGCCCAACCAACTTTGCCTTACTAAAGTGGAGACGGCCAAGTTGCGCAAGTGTGTTGGAAATTCAGTGTTCATTTCCCAGACTGTGGTGACTGTGGTCAAGTATTAAAGAAATATTCTTTCTTGTTTATAGATCTGGAGGCTCCAGTTAGGAAAGACTGCTTAGGTGTATTCCACAGCAGAAGGCATTGAGGCCAAATGCTTTCACACATTTTATCCATGACTTGAACGGTAAAATTTGGATCTTGTTTTATTTATTTTAAAAATGAAATACTGGAAAGGAGTGTTATTATCCCTTGAAATTTTTGATTAAAATTCAAGAAAATGTACCTTTTTGAATAAGTAATCTGGAAAAGATTGCATGATCACAAGAGACACGCATTGGATATTACAATTTTAAACAAATCTAATTACTTAAATGTAGAGCAAAAGCAAAATTATAAGATATATTGAGGGGCTAGGGAGATAGCTCCGTAGCACAAGTGTCTGCTGGGCAAGTGCAAGGTCATGAGTGTGAACCCCAGTCCCACAACAACAACAACAAAAAATAAAAGTAAAATATTTTGAATAAGTCTTAAAGTCTAATTCTCAGCCAAGGAGGAGTTACAAATTAAAAAAAAAAAAAAAAGAAAGAAAAAAAAAGACAGCAATGCTTCCGTTTAGTCATTTTAGAATACCATTATAAATGTGGTTAAACTTAACAGGCAAAAGAGTAGGTTCAAATTCTTTCATATTTTATGCTTGAAATTAAAAAATGAATGAGTGTGTATGTGTGTGTGTGTGTGTGTGTGTGTGTGTGTGTACGTGCATGCGTGCATGTGTGTACAGTCTCACTATGTAGCTTGAACTCAGTGATCCTCCTGTCTGCTGCCTTCTTAGTTCTGGGGCTGTAGGCCTGCACCACTACACCTGGACTCCATCGTAGGCTCAGCGTGCCTAGGGCCAGGGTTGGCCTGTATGCTGTTCCAGGAATTGAACCCTAGCCCCTGTGCTTACCTAATCAACTGCTTAGCTATCTTGCTGGCCTTATATAAGATGAAATTTTAAATTGAAAAGGAATACCAGGGCTCAGTGGGATGGCTCAGTGGTCTAAAGCACCTACTTGAGAAAGCTTGGGCGGCTTCAGGGACCATAGTTCGATTGCACTGCGCTAGCCCTGCCCTCGGGGCGGGCTGAGCCAGCCATAAAAAGGAATGAATAAACAAAGGTTCTGAAACAAGAAAAAAAAAAAAATAAATAAAAATTATTAAAAAAAAAAAAAAAAAAAAAAAAAAAAAAAAAAAAAAAAAAAAAAAAAAAAAATAAAAAAAAAAAAAAAAAGGAATGCCATAAAAGCATTATCCACAAGAATTCAGCATTCAAAGTTTTCTGCACAGTGGACATTGTAATAAAATATATCTGGTTGCTAACTGTACAATTTAAAATGAAAAAAAAAAAAAAAAGATTTTAATTTTAGTGACAATTTGAACAAAGCAGTAACAACCAGAAAATGTCACCATAAACAGAAATCTTAATAGGAAATAAAATTTTAAAATGAGCAATAGTATGCCTGAGATGTGACTGATGCATAAGGATTGCGATTTTGTGACACTCTTTTGTTGAAACTATGAATAAAGGAAATTGATTTTAAAAATGGAGATTGGAAGTAAGGAAGCTATTTGTAACCAGCTACTTATAATCCTGACAGCATGAGGGGGCAGTCCGACCAAGGGCAGCCCTTAACTGCCCGCACCTAAAATAGCACCTCTTGCTGTCCTTCCAGCCTTAAAGCTGCCTTCGGCTCTTCGAGCTCCAGGTGCCTCTTTTTAATGCAAATTTATTACAGAAAGGCTCTTAATTTGCTCATTTTATCTATCAGTTAACAGGTTCACAGGTGAAAACTAAAGAGTGGGGGATGACAGGGCTTTGGTGGGTGTGGAGCTCTCCCAGGGATGAGAGGGTCCTTCAGAGGAAGGGTGTGAAGTGTTTGCAGACAAGAGGCGAGAACCCAAGATGCTGCCCTCATGTCACTCCACCTTGGGTTTGTGTGCTAAAGGTAGCCAACCCCTGACCTAGCATAACTCTTGAGTTTGGTATGAAATGATGAAAGAAGGTTTTTAAAAACTCTAAAATTCTCTTTAAACTTGTAACAGGCACAAATTCCAGGCTCCACGAGGCTCTTTCATCTCTAGAGCTCCAGAGTTGGTAGGGAAGGCTGCAAAGTGAACAGTTTGAAAAATAGTTAGATCCCTTCAACTAAAATTAGTCACTGGCAAGAGCTCACAGAAACATTGGCCTACATTTTCCAGAACTATTGTTCTTGTGCTTTTGTCTAAGCATATCTCATGGTTTTTGAAATAATTTAAACATCCATTTCTAATGCAGTATGAATTTTGAAATCAAAGATCACATTAATAAAACAAACAAAAATAATCCTATTCACATTATGGTAAAGTGAAAGTCTGTATGCACACTTAGGAGTGAAATCTTCTGAAATTTGCAAAACAACTAGTTTTTGCATCAGCTACTAATATTTTCTATTAAATTATCTTTTCAGCACTTAAATTTGAAAATGTATATATTTCAAATATATAAAATGTATATATATTTTATTGGCATAAAATAAGAGTGCAGATTCATTTAGTGACGTTGACTTGGTGCCTGCATGTCTTACCAATATTTTCAAAGACATGTTTCACAAAGTAGTCAAGTAGAAAAAAAGGGTCATTTTAAAAAGAAGAAATAAGCTCTTAAACCCCAAAAAATATGTTATTATTCAAATTGCTTTTTAAGCAGAATTTTCTTGATCCAATTGGTAAAGGGAACCTCTAAATGATATAGGGAAAACTGATCTCACAACCTGATTTGGGACAAGTTCATGTTCTTTAAAACCAAAGAGTGAATTTTAGGAACAAACAGAGATAATGAGCAGAACATATTTCTTGAGGGAAAGAAAACTCTTGTCTGAGAGAGGGACAGAAGAGGGGGCCCTAAGTGGGTGATCCCCAGGAAGCTGTCTCTTCCTGGGACTTTTATAGTGTGTAAAATTGTTGTAGGAAGCCAAGTTAGATAGAAATATTTATTATAGGCAGGTGGACAGGGCTAGGCCCTCACGGGAAATAGCACATAAGACAAGATATCTTGCAACTATGCAAGGGACTGATGCTCTCACCATGGGCCAGACCCAAATACCAAAGATCAAACAAATGCTGACCTCCTTAAAGATTGGCATCTGAGATTGGTCATCACCCTGAAGGAGCCGGAAGAATCATTAATCCGACTACTGTTGGACGGCTACGTAATAAAGTCCTGTTCTACATTCATGCCTGCTTGCTATGTGACTCGCTTCCCCACTTGGTCCTGCATTTAATCAATTTTACCTGAGCAATGGTGCTTGTAACCTCATTGGTTGACCATAGCTTTGCTCCACCTCGTGCCCACCCAAGTGAGTTTCCGTGTTCTCCACCACCTTAGCTCCATTTCACCACATGGTCTTGCACTATAAAAGTCCCTAGAAGAGACAGCCTCTGGGGGACTACTGACTCAGGACTCCCCTCCTGTCCCTCTCTCGGGCAGGAACTTTGTTTTCCCTAATAAAGCTATTCTACTCATAACCTCCATTTGTTCCTAAAATTCGTTCTTTGGTTTTAGAGAACATGAACTCATCCCAGGTCAAGTTGGGAAATCAGTTTTCCTTATATCATCTGGAGTTCCTTGCATCATTTGGAGGTCATCCACCCGAGATCAGTTTTTTCCTTGTTTCAGAATCTTTGTTTTGTTTATTCACTCATTTTATGCCCCCGAGGGGGCAGGGCTGGCGCAGCATGTGGTGCTGGGGATTGAACCGCGGTCCCTGAAGCCACCCAAGCTTTCCCAAGCAGGCATTCTAGACCACTGACCCATCCCGCCGGGCCACTGCATCAAAACCACGTATTGAGGTGGTCTAAGCTGGCGAAGAGCATGGGAGCCCGCATAGGTGGGCATGCAGTGGGGCAAAACTATGGTCAGCCAATGAGATTATAAGCACCATTGCTGGGGTAAAACTGATGAAATCCCATACTGAATGGGGAAGTGAGTCACACAGCAAGGCAGCGTGAATGTGAAACAGGGTCTCTTCCCCTTGGGGTTGGGTTAGAGACTCATGTAGGCTCTTGCCAGGTGATTGATACCTATTTAGAATATGAATCCCTGAGAAGCATTCCTAAGGAAGTAGGTGGCTACACTTTTTGCTCTTTTGTTTTAAGATTTGGCGCACAACAAGAGTCTGTCTCTCTTATGACCACTTCTGTATTTTTTTTTTTTTTTTTTTTAGGGTCTCACTACTGACTTATAGTGATCCTCCTGTTTATACCTCCCAAGTGCTGGGATTACAGACATGCGCCACCATGCCCAGACTCCATCGCCAGCTGAGCGCACTCTAGAACAGGACCGGAATGGCGGGTGGGGCCAGGAACCAAACCCTGGCCCCTGCACTTCTCTAAGAAAGCTCTAAATCTGCTGAGCTATACCACTGGCCCTCTGTCTCTCTTATGAAGCTGTAAAATCATCTTGTCTTCCATGTTGTCTTTTTGAGGGCCTGGCCCTGACTGCCTATAATATTTCTATCTAATTCAGCTGCCTCCAGCACAATGACAAATTTCTTTGAAGTTTCAGAGTGTTGTATGCACGTGTAACATTTGAACCAAAATTTATATAGAAAATATAGAGTCACTTCCTGGATTTTATTGGAAGAATCTTTTATTATTAAAAATATTAAGGTCTTCCTATGATTATACATGTAAAATTCGTGTTCATCCAGACAATTGTTGCCTGCACTCTAATCGAACACTTTCCTAGAAATATTTCTCTAGCAAATATTTCCTATTATTCCTATTTATATTAAAATTTTCCAAAACATAAACCTATAGATGAAGGTAAAATTAAAGGCACAAGTGACATATGGTGATCTAAAAAATTACCTTCATAAACTTCCTTTCCTCAGGTTCTGTACTAATTATTGTGTAGTCATGGTAGAAACTCAAGGTGGAATACAGTCTATGGTACACAGATGTAAAAATATTAGAAAATTTATGGACTTTGCCAGTCTACACTTAAATTTTAAAGGTTCAATGGCATTTTTTTTTTAAAGATGCTTTAAACAAAAGCAGAGATCTTTCTATACAGTGAAGTTTACTGTGTTTCTTCTTGATAAGAGATGTGAATTTATGAAAATCAAGGATATAGAATAAACAAAATGTGATTTTATTTGTTCTAGGTTCATAAGTATTAGAAAGTCTGTAGAATACATAAGTAAATCAATTTACCCTATTAAAACATAGTCACATCATTTCTTTGTTGTACAAAGTATTATGTTACTACCATGAAGCCTAAATCTAGTAAATACCTTACATAGAAGCACATATACACGCAACTGAGAAAAAGAAGAGCCCACTATCATTAGAAAAAAAAAATGCATACCACTAATAGTGGGTGTTTCTGATGCAATGTATAAAACTGATCTGAGTGGATGACTTCCAAATGATACAGAGAATCTCCAAATGATATAAGGAAAGCTGATCTTCCAACCTGGAAAGTACCTGAGACAAGTGCGTGTTCTCTAAAACTGATGAATGAATATTAGGAACAAACATAGGTTATGAACAGAATAAATTTATTAGGAGAAAGAAAGCTCCTGTCTGAGAGAGGGACAAGAGGGGGTTCCAAGTGGGTGGTTCCCCGGAAGCTGTCTTTTCTAGGGACTTTTATAGTGCAAAGCCATGTGGTGGGGCAGGCCTAAGTTGGAAACCATGGAAACTCACTTAGGTGGGCATGAGGAGGGACAAAACTATGGTCAGCCAATGAGATTACAAGCACCATTGCTCAGTAAAATTGATTAAAGCCAATACTGAGTGGGGAATTGAGCCACATAGGAAGTAGGCTTGAATACAAAACAGGGTCTTTTCCTGTTGGGGGTTGAGTTACTGACTCATTTAGGCTCTTTTAAGGAGATTGATACCTATTTAGAATATCAATCCCTGATATACATTCCTAGGGAAGTTTGTGGCTACATTTGTTTATTCTCTTGTCTTGAGGTCTGGCCCAAAGCTGGGGTGTCTGCCCCACACAAAGCTGTAAAGTCACCTTGTCTTCCATATTGTTTCCTTGAAGGACTGGCCCTGACTGCCTATATTTCTATCTAATTCAGCTGCCCACAACATTGCCAGGCAAAACCCTGTCTACTTCACCTCCCACAAAGGCACCAATACCATGTTCTTATTTGTTAAAACATCAAGGCATTTTCATAGTTGAGTGCCTCCTTCACTTTGGCTGCTGAAGCCCTTCCCAAATATGCCTTCTAATCTAATTTCCCCATGATTTACAAATAAAAGTCCTAAAGGCAGGCACAAGGAAGCTCTCAGGCCCTGCTTCCACATGGAGGTAGATTGGTCCTTCCTTTTTGATAGTTAGTTATTGTGTACAGTCTAGTCATTAGTCCAGTGTCTTAAGTATCCACCCTAATAACAGATGGAGGCAATAGAGTTGAGTTAGAGCCATATCAAAAATAATATTTTAAATTTAAACTGAAAATTATTCCTAAAACATGGGATCACAAATTCAAACACCTAGAATAGTGAAATGTGTAAAGTAAGTTTCCCAGAGGAGAACCATGGCCAAATGCAGGTACCAAATAGAAGTAGAAGGTCACTACAGTATCAACAAAGACATCTGGTCTTTCAAGTGACATGAAAATTCTGGATTTATATATGAAATCTATTGATTTCTATATGTAAACAGTGCACATAAAAACCGACATACTGGATGAGCCAAGACATACATGTCTATTAGTAAGTTCTTCTTGAAATCTATTGATTTGAAACTTCTGACTAAAAATCTTCATTATTTTCTAGGGGCATGAATCTATACATTGGTACATACAATGCTTTTTGAAAATCAGTATTTATGATCTTTGTAATTCACCAGTTCACCATTATGCACAATATTGTAGAATATTATGTGAGTAGCTATTCAATTTTGCTTCACAACTAAAACAGTAAATATTCATGGAGCCAAGCAAGAAAAGAATATAATGTTACAGTAAGGACATGAGTATTGCTTTCTCCGATTTTTAAGATTTCAGCAAGTACATTCTGTTCTATAGGACCACAGAGCATGCTTGTTTTGCATCCGGCTTTGTAAAACTTTAATAATATAAATTCTGGTCTAGAAATCATATTAAAAGAAGTCAGATAAATAATAGAAAAATTGCACCATAAGCATGTGTTCAGTACAATGAAAATAAAGTATACATCACACTTTCTCTTTTAAACAAAATGTGTATCAACACAGGACATGACTGCCTAATTGGTAGTGTCTGAAACCCTGATGGCTATTAGTAGATGAGGAGTCAGAGCTTTGTTCTAGCTGCACCTTATTCCTTTGGTGAGTTCTTCACTCTGAGCTAGGACAGCGTTGTTGCTGGGTGCTATTGGGAAGGCTTGTGCAAAATACTGCCATCTATGGCGACTGGGGGAGAAATGATGCACATAACTCACGCTTCTGAACAGCTCACTGACAAGAGTTAAGTTCAGAAAATGAAGCTTAAATTCATCGTCAAGGACTTCATCATTTAAGTAATGTAAGGCAAGTTAAGCTGTTCAATTTCTCCAAAAGTCCATTTGCTTTTCTGTAAAATGGAGATAAGAATATATATGTATGTACCTGGTACCATGAGCATCAAATGAGGTCACAAAAGGTTCACAAAATGTTAAGTACATTTAACATGATGTTAGAATCACACTAGTTTTCCTAACACTCTGTCCACCAAGACCACACACGTACTTCCTCCCGCACTTCCCCCATGTACACACACACACACACACACACACACACACCAAAGACCAGAATTATTTGTAGCTAAGAAGCAAGGTGTTGGAAGAAGATTGCTAGTAAGAAGACAGAGAAGACAGTGTTGACCCAGAGTAAAGCCCCCATTCCTGTGTAACTCATACCAGCAAGGTCTTCAAGTTTGTTCAAAATAGAGGAACTTTTGGGGGCCAGCAGGATGGCTCTGTGGTCTAAAGCGCCTGCTTAGGAAAGCTTGGGCGGCAGCTGGGACCGTGATTCGATCCCTGGCACCACATGCTGTGCCAGCTCTGCCCCCAGGGCGGGCTGAGCCAGCCATTAAAAAAAAAAAAAAAAAAAAAAAAAAATTAGAGGATCTTTTAGAACTTACAGGGATGCCCCAGTATGGCATGCTGCACCGGCCCCATCCCTGGGATGCACTGAGCCTCATGAGGACCAAGTGGTGGTACACGCCTATAATTCCAGTGCTGGGGAGGCTGAAAACAGGAGGATCACCATGAGTCCGATTTGCGTAGTGAGACTCTTTTCCAAATGAACAAGAACTTATGGGGACTTTCTAAATGCTGTTCTCTTATTTTCCTTTTGCCCTCATCCACCTCATTGCAATTAGTGGCTGGAAAATAATGTCCTAATGCTTACCAACAGTGATTAATTGTGTAATGTGACATAAGAACAGGCAGTAGCTATGAATAGGACATAACACATCTACCTACTTAGACTTCTAAATAAATGAATGGAAGGAAATGTGCGTGCGTCACCAGAGGATAGATGTGTTGTCAGATGGGCAAAGAGGGAAGAATCATAAAGATATTAGCATATGCAAAGACTTGAGATGAGTCCTGTCTAAGGAATACATAGGAACTATTTATAAGTGCTGAAGTATGGGGTTTGTTTTTTTTTTTTTTTTTTTTTTTTTTTTTTTTTCATGCTGGTTCTGTTCCAGTGATTGCATTATAAGCATTTACAACAATGGTTTCTATATTTCCTACCAACCTTTAAGAGGAAGCTATATGCTCATTCAGTAAAGAAGGAAATGAGAACTCGCAGAGGGTAAACATAGCCGGCATTCCACAGCCCACTAATTCTAATATTTTTAACCAATTCTTTTTCTATCTCTTCCGAAAAGAAAAGATTATCCCTTGGTGATGATGCTGTCAGATACTTATGCATTTTTTCCATCATACAACTGAAACTAGAAGGGAGGAGAAGAACCCATAACTTCTGACCCAGGAGGCACAGATATGAAAGAAAGAAGAAAAGGAAGCAGGCAGAGTAGAGCTGAGAGCAAAAGCGGGGAAGATGAAAGAAAAGAATCCAGATGGAGGTGGAAGAGAGAAAGGGAGGGAAAATTCCTTCTTCTCAGCAAAATAAAAATGCGTGCGGTGTATGTTGGAGGGGTGAGGCAAGTAATAATGGAGGAAGGAAAAGAGGGTGTGTGGCAGCCGCGGGAAGCAAGTCCAGTTAAGGTGTCCAGAGCAGGAGATGCGCCACAGCACACCACTGAGACTGGTCCAAACCGCTCTTCAGAGAGCCTCAGCCACCTCAGACCCTCTGCTACAGCCTTGGGGACTCCTACACATAGTTCTTCAGTACCAGACTTGAAGATTTGCTCAGTAATGCACTTTCACGTTGTTATCTGAACCAAACTATTCAGGAAAGATTGGTTCATGAGGTAATAACATACTTTTACTTTAAGAATTGAAATTAGGACTTCTCTCTTTCCAAATGTGTGTCATATCAACAAAGAAAAGATGTGTCTGTACTGAATAGTTGTTCCAAATATTTACAGAAACATTTAACAGCATTATAGGCTATATTATTATTATATTATTATTGTTAATTATTATTATTATTGATGGACTGGGGTGCAAACTCATGACCTTGCACTTGCAAGGCAGGTACTTGTGCCATGGAGCTATCTCCCCAGCCCCTAAATTGCTAAATTATTAATCTGCTGTTTTGTCTTTCACATGCTGTCATGATTTGGAGTAATACAAGGGGAATAATACAATACAGGACATATATTTTATAAGATTATTTGTTATAGTCACCCGAAAAATCATATACAAAAAAGTGAGCACAGGAAATCTGTCCACATTAAAGACTGAAGCATGATTCCTGTGTGAAGCTAGCTGAAGATCTGGAGCTCCTAGCAATGTCTCCCATGAATCCAACTGGAGACCTAGAGCCCATGACAATACCTCATGCAGGCCTGCTTCATAGAGCTGTGCTAGAAGCTATAAAGTTTGTGCCAGCAGGTTGAAGGATCTGCACTTGCAGGCTGAGGGAGCTCAACTGGGGCCAAAGAAGCAGCTCTCTGGTTGAAAATCAGAGTTCCCCCGCAATATAACATAACCACTCTCAGCAACAATGAAGTCTGGAGCTCCACCAAGGATGAGAACGGCTGGGCTCCTAACAGGAATGCCATTGTGTGGAGTCTCTCCAGGAGACTGATCTGTACACATCTTCCCCTCCAGAGCAAGGAAGTGATGCTTGAAGTGAGGACCAGAGCTCCCTAAAGTGAACTGCAGCCATTCTCAGTGACAACAAGATCCTGAGCTCCTCCTCTGACAGGACAAACCAAACTCATCTGGAAAGCCAGCATGACAAGGTAGTCCAGAAGAATAGCTAAGCTTTCCAGCTGCTTCCCAACAGCTTCTACCAGTTCCCAGCAGCCTTCCTTCTTCCTCTCCAGTTCTATTTCTTATGCTGCAGCAAATGAATCTCTGACCCTCTGATGGGCCTCCGACACCCAGCACCAAGCTAGATTGGTTCGGCTGGGTATTACAAGGTGACCACCAGTGGGCGATCCGCCACACATGATCCTTCACTGAAAGCTCCAAAATCTCAGGAACCCAGATATTATGGTTTCAGATGCCAGCATGGGGAGGAGGCAATATTTGTACTTTGGATTTGACATAGAATAAACAAGATGCACTCATACTCCATCAACAGCTTGGCTTCAGTTTCATTGAACACCACCAGGAGTATACACTGTTGATAAATACCATATGCTTCATTAAAATTGACAAAAAATACATCTGAGTCCCTTCGTAGAGGATGGCTGAAAATCCAAAATAAACTTTGGAAGGAAAATGCAGTAGTTATGCCAAATTATGAAACCAGAAATATCATAATTACACACATATATAAAAACTATTCTAGGTGAGGCAACAGAAATGTTCTCTGACTGATACATTTCATTCTGTATTTATTTATGTATTCCTTTGTTTAAAACTTTGAGATCAAAGATATAATTTCACAAAACATAAGCATCATGTAGAAATGCAAATGCTTAAGCTACATCCCTGACAATTGTCACATGACATGGATTCTAAAAACCACATGAGTCTGCTGCTCTATTACTACTGTAATGTATACGTACATGTATGTGTGTGTGTGTGTTTGTAGTTTATGTCACCATTTGTAAAACAACTATTTAAGTAAATGTTTTCAAGAAGTCTAAAAACAGTCACCTCATGTGTCCTGAATACTAAGTCAGTGACATGTAGATTTTTCCTTTAATGACTAAAGAACAGGTTTTGCCTCCTGGGTTCCATGACTACAATTCTAAGACATGTCAGTGAATGAAATCTGTTATATCACATAGCTCATTAGGAAGCTGGTAGAAGGAACATAGTCTTTGAATACATAAGGATCTGTTTAGCTTTTAATCAAATTGTATAAGCTATCATCAAATGGGCCAATTATTTTTCTGATGTTCAATTTTTTCATCTATGAAATAGGAACAAGTGAATCTTATTATACACTTCTCAGGTATTTAATAGTACCTTGCACACAGAAGATACCAAAGAAATGTGAACTATCTTTTCTGCTTTTCAGTTTTTAGGCCTGAGTGTATAGACGAGCTCTATATAACAGCAAGTCCTTCCATTTGTAACTTAATAACAAAACATGAAAAAGTTGTAATTTCAATCATGTAAAGAATGTATGCATTTCTCAAAATGACCCATAATATTTATTTTTTAAAAATTTATTTATTATTATGGCTGGCTCAGCCTTCCCTGGGGGTGGGGCTGGCACAGCATGTGATGCCAGAGATTGAACCGAGGTCCCTGCTGCTGCCTAAGCGTTCCTAAGCAGGCACTTTAGACCACTGAGCTGTCCCACCAGCCCCCAATAATATTTATAAGTATGGGAAACCAGCAGCATAAGAACATGATTCTATATGACTTCCACCACCTTACACACCATAAAATACTTAAGCTAAGTCATAATCATGTAAAATAAATGCTGAGGCTTGGTTATTGAGTTTTGTCCCCTCAACTGCTAGCTAACAGAATTCTAGACTCTCATTCCTGGGATGATTGGACTTTCAATACAGAGCTCTCAATACCCCGTTGCCTTTTATTGTCCACAACTTCAGGCAGGCTACCTGCGGTTTGAGCTACAAAGGATTAGAGTATCTTCCCCTATATTTTGCTTTAATTTAGAATCACTGATAGCTGAGCTTCCTCAACTCCTGCATGTGGCTTTAATTAAACAGTGAGACCCTTAAAAAGGGCCTACCTTCCTAATCGTGAGGCGGGCATCCAACTGCCTCATTTGCCACCTTCTCAATTCCTAGATCTTCTCTCTTTTCTGTATTTGAAACAGAAAACATAAAGAAACAGTCAGGCTATTTGCACCTAAATCACTGTAAATTTTTGCTCCACATTTTCTGTCACTTTCAATCAGGAAAATTGGCAACTGAGTACCTCATTTACTTGATTAACTTTCTCTTTCTTCCTTTAGGCAGCCAATGATTTGAACCCTTATTTGTCCATGTCATACATTTTTTATTATCTGCATTTTTTCTGTCACCGTTCCTATCTCCTAAAGTGATCGTCACTTTTGAAAAATATTTCCCGTTTAAAGTAAATACAGGGCCAGCAAGAGAACTCAGCAGACTAAGCCCCTGCTTAGGCAAGTGCAGGAACTGGGGCTTGGTCCCCAGTACCAAATGCCGTGCCGGCCCTCCCTGAGTGTGCTAAGCAGACCACCATGTCTGGGTCTGATGGCACATGCCTGTGATACCAGCACTGGGGAGACTGAAAACAGGAGGACTACTACGAGTCCGGGGTAGTGAGACTCTGTACCAAATATATGAAATAAGTAAATCATTCTTGAAAAAAGTGATTTATGCCAAGGGCCAGCCTCAACTTCCAAAGAAAAACAGCATGAGGAGAGAGGAAAGCAGACAGCAAAGGAGACTCAGAGAAACAGTCTCATGAAACATAGGAAGGCAGAAGATTGTATCTGTTCAACCTAGAACAAAATCAGTAGCCTTTATTTATACATGAGTGACTACATAAACTTTCTTTATGCAAAGGTTAACAGATGTGGTTCTTCTTGTACAAGTGAGAAACAATTTAAAGTTTGATTGATATGAGCACATAGTATAAACTCAGAGTTGTCAGGGAAACTTAAATCAACCATTGTTCTTTCTCTTTTCACTATTTCTGCCTTACCGAAACTTGAAACTCACAGCTCTCAGGGGTACTTTCTCACTACCTGGAGCTCTTGACTCTAAGCTTCCTTGTTACTGTTGAGTATTTTTGCCTTGGGCTTGGTCCTTTCTGCAGGAAGCCCATCTCTGAAAGAACTTTGTGCCCTTAATAATGTTATTTAAAAGTCTTGGTGATTAATTGTGTACTTTCTCACATGTGAATCACAAACCTAAAAATCCTCAGAGGGTTTGTAGAGACACATCGATATGTAGCCCTGCTTTGCAGATTCTTCAAACTCAACATGACTGTCAGAAGTCGACAGATTTACTGTCAAGTTAGCACGTGGCCTCTTCTCCCCTCTGTGCTCTCAGTACTGGAGGTTGAACTCAGGCCTCCCGTATGCCAGGCCAGACCTCTCTTACTGAGCTATGTGGAGATGCAACCATGTTAAGTTGCTCGGCCTGGACTCAAATTTGCAATTTTCCTGCCTCAGTATCTGAGTAACTTTGAACACAAGTATGTGCCACCATGCCCAGATCTATGGTTTCTTTATAAGTGACATTAAAATTCTATCTAAAGATAATCCTCTCTCTTAACTGTTACACCATTTGTTTTAGTATAACAAGGCTATAGATGTACCCTCTCAACCCACAGATTACTGATGATCAATAATGATTACCCAATATGTGGAACAATGAAAAGAAGTTTCAGGACAGATATAATGGTAGACTAGCAGTAAGTAGGTGGCATGGCAACAAATGTTACTTCATGCTGTAATCATATGTATAATTAAAATATGAGGGCTATGCTCTCATTATGGATACTAACAATGTCAGACTTACTTAAATACCATTTACATCCCTAAAAGTAAATAAAAGACACACTTGGGATATATTGTTGTATGTTATGGGTGGGTGCTGAAATGGGAACTGACGAATATAACTTCAGAGGTCTCACTGAGATGAGTCTCTCAGTGAACCCAGAGCCAGGGAAACGCCTCACGTTTATTGAGGGCCACAAACAGCTAAGGAATGTGCATAAGTAATGTGCTGCAAACAAACTTCCATCTATATTGCATCCCCGCATCCACCAACTGCTTCACGTATCACTGATTGGTAACTTCCCAGGCAAAGGAACAAAGAATAGACAGGGGTTGCCTCCAGGAATCTGCTACTACCTTGTCTCCAGCTTGCCAGAGTAACAAGGAACTAGTTTCCTCCAACTCTGTTTTTTGTTCCTTGCTCCTTGGTACAGTAAACTTCCAATTCATGTCACTATGAATATTGTTACTGTTGATCAAAAAATCTCTTTTACTGATTAACTATCATTAGTAGACTGCAACAGAATGCCTCACTTGGCAATATCTGTAGAAGACTTGCCTTGTACAACTGCAGCTGTTTACAGTAAGCAGTGACATTAGGATGGTGGTATGGTTTATGTCTAGTTGTCCCCCCAAAGCCTCATGCAATCATGGGCTGGGGACTTCCATAGATTGAGACTTGACTCATGAGTCGCTGGGATTATGTGTTTTATGTACTGATGAGATTATGGGTCTGAATGCTACTGGGAATTATGGGTGTGGCCTGAGACAGATAGGCTAAGGCAGAGAGACTGATGTAATTTAAATAGAGACAGACAGGCTCAGGCTCTTGCTTTGCTGCCCTGATTGGTTGGCTGCCTCTGTTGCCACCATGAACTGGATGCTCTCTGCCCTGTTCCACTCAACCTTGGGCCAGCCAAACAGAGACTGAAACCTCGACACAAACTGTGAGCTAAATAAACCTTTCCTTCCTTCATTTTGTGTGTTGGGTATTTGTCCCAGCAACGAGTAAAAAGTAACTAAGACAGATGGCTCCCTATATTCTTTTGGGCAATGGTAAAAACCCACTTCTGTGATGGTGCCATGGTGTTTTATTGGCTTGCCTTTCACTTTATCTGCCCAGTTGCACACACATGTGATTTGCATGATAGCAATAACTATAACCTGCAATATTTTTTAAAAGTTCACATAGTCACCAGGAAGGGCAAGAAAACTAGTGCAAAAATGGGATAAAAATTTCCATAGCCTCTTTCTGAAAAATCTATGAAATTAAAATTTCCATTTCTTATGATATTTTGAAAATATATTTTTAAAACCTGAAGAAAATATTATTGAGAAATGCACACCTAACAGAGTGATATACATTGATGGTTTAATCTTTAAAAACTAGGCTGAATGATCACCTTTTTCAGGGTATCTGTGCATATGCACTAAATATAAACTATATAAAAACCCCTTTTCTTCCATTTTCTCCTTTTACAGTGTCCAGAGTGCCTTCAGCCTCTCCAATCTTATCACAGGAGCCAAATTTGTTGCACTATAACTCTTAGTTAAAAGTACATTGCCCTATTTTCTGAACACAGAATTGGGACAGATGGTCTGACAAAAGATTCTTATGCCTGTTCTAGTGAAAAGTATAGTCTGGAATAAATAACTTAGCTACCAAAAATATAGGAAATCCTAAGATGCCTCAAAAACTTTGGTGATATAGAACATTTAGAATCAGGGCCGTCCCAGAAAACTCATAATAGAGTGACATGTTCTATACTTTGCCTTTCAAAAATTTTCCCCCTTATCTTCGGCATCCAGCTCACACTGAGATCTCCTAATCGAACCCAGCACTTCAGGAGCCACTGAAAAGCCCACACAGGTCGTGCGCATGAAGACTGGTAATGGAGCGGCACATGCTCCGGCTCTGGTAGGGCAACGTTCATCAGGAAAATCCAAGCTGGAGCAGGAGCACAGGGCAATCCCTCAGCACCTGTTGTCCTAGTGGAGGGCAGAATTAGGACTGCATCTGCCATTTTATACTTCTAAGGAAGCGATGTCTAACATGGTGACATGTCCCTCCATCTCTTTGCCCCTTTCCTTTTTGTAAAAGATTTATCTCCCTAGCTTTGGTTTATCCTATAAAAGAAGGTTTGTGACATTTAAGTGTGTGTGTCTGATTTATTTCACCTAACATTGTTGTCTTTTTTTTTTTTTTGGTGAGACTGGGGTTCAAACTTACAATCTTGCACTTACACTTGGGCCACAGAGCTATCTCCTAGGCCTCATCATTATGGTCTTGAGGTGCATCTATTTTGCTATGAAAGATGACTCCAGTTTATATTTTGTAGCAAAGTAGTACTCATTTTATATCTCTTGATTTTGTGAATTAGAAGTTTAGGTATATGTCAGTTATATGTCACATGCTTCTATTGCACGTGACATTCAAAGTATCTGAGCTGTATACAACAGCAAATATGTAGTTCTGGAGAATCCAACATGGTTTCAATCATGTCCTTCAAAAAGGATTGTGAGGTACAGTCATTGTTATTCAAATAGGGCTGGCCAAATAGCACCTGCAAGAAGCAGGCACAGTGGCCAGGGATTCCATCCCGGGCTTGCCATGCTGGCCCCACCCCCAGGGGTGCGCTGAAATGGCAATTGAGATTGGGCTTGGTGGTGCACACCTGTAATCCCAGCTTTTAAGAGGCTGGAAGCAGGTGGATCACTATGAGTCTTATCAAATAGTGAGACCCTGAACACCCTGTAGACCCTTTTCAAGATTACAAACAACAATAACACCAACAACAAAACCTTAGCTCCTATGTATCCCAATTATTCTGGAATGATTGGAATTCTCTGTGTGATATTTGTATAAACAACATAGGCCAATTTAAAGAAAATACTCCTAAAAGTAATTGTAAAATTATAATAGTAATATAACTAAAACCACTCAGATCTAGCTGTTAGAATCCATTATTTTGTATACTACAAACTGTCAGTGTTTATTTTGTTTTCTTCGGTTTCAAATGATCTGCATAATTCTATCCATTGTGCACCAATAGATAGGATAAATCCTATGAATTTTCCCAGGCATTCATAGTCCATGGCAATATTTTTTTTCTCTCCCATGCAAATATCTTTGGTCAATTGGACACATTGTTTGACTTCACTTATTGATCATTGCCTTTCAGTCTGTATTTTCTCTTTGCCCAACTAAGGAATAAATGGCTTTGTTCTTTATGGTATCTAACATGTTGATTCTTAATAGATTGTCTATTGAATTCAGTAATTTATTAATTTATTATCTATTCCCCATAAACTTGAGTAATTCTTTTATTAATAAATAGCTCTAAATAGTTTAAAAGAGTAATTCATTCCTGCATATTTTCTATTTACATTTGGAGCAGCTTCTAGATAAGATTTCTTAATTTTCTGCAAAAGAAATGACTAACCTAAGTGAATAGGACATAATAATTTGAGGTCATATTATGCCTCTTATTTCTAGGACTATGACCTTAGCTTCTTTATGTGTTTAACAGAGATATTTGTATCTTTATCTTAAAATATTCTTTGGAAATTAAATGCTATGATACCTGAAAGTGTTTAAAAGACTCATTGTGACTTTCTAAACCCTCCAAATTGGAAGAGTAGTGACAGTTTCGGGAGAAAGTATAATGGTTCTGATTGCACTGTCACAATTATGTGCTCAATAATTTTGCCATTAAGAATTTCAAGATGCGGGGCCCGGCGGGATGGCTCAGTGGTCTAAAGCGTGTGCTTATGAAAGCTTGGGCAGCTTCAGGGACCTCGGTTCAATCCTCGGCACCACATGCTGCGCCAGCCCTGCCCTCCGGGCAGGCTGAGCCAGCCATAAAAATGAGTGAATAAACAAATAAAGGTTCTGAAACAAGAAATAAATAAATAATTAAAATTAAAAAAAAAAAAAAAGAATTTCAAGATGCTCATTCTGTCATTTTATTCTTCTTTAAATGAAATTATTCTGCACAGATTTTAACAGGTATCCAAGAAAATATGTACACTAGGAGTTCACACTCAAGGGCATGTCCTTTTGGATTGAAATTCCAGCTCCATGACTCACAAGTTCTGTGACTACTCATATTACTGAATCTCACTTTGCCTCAATTTATTTGTCTTTATAGTGGGAATAAGAGCAACAACCTCTCTTTGTCATTATTGTTGTTGTTACTATTATTAAATATATTTAACAGGAAGAAAATATTTTGCATCCAAGAAAAACTATTTATTCTATTCTTTATCACAGAATATAAAGAAAAATTAAGAGTGAGAAAATCTGAAGCAATCTAACTCACCTGTTTAACTGTTTCTATTTTACTTAAATGATTATACTGTCATGGAAAGTGATCATGACTTGATTCCAACTTGATGTGGCTTAATTTTTCTTGTCTGTCTGTCTGTCTGTCTGTTTATTTATTTATTTGGTACAGGGCCTCACCACAGAGCTCAGATTCATAGTGATCATTCTGTCTCAGGCTCCCAAGCACTGGATTACAGGTGTGTGCCACCTCTTCTGGTTTTGAGGCTGGCACAGTGTGCTCGGGGTTCCAGGTCTGGTGCAGCATGCTGCACCGGGAATTGGGTCCTTGCGCTTTTCAGGCAGGCACTCAGACAGCTGACTTACCTCCCTAGCCTATGGTTTAATTTTTCTATTAGATCCACATTTTACATATAGGTTATGACACATTTTGATCCTAAACCTACTCTCTCTACATTAAAAAATGTAATATTTCTGCACATATAAATGGAGACATTTTTTGTCTTCTTTTGCACAGAAACAAATGCTGATTAGTTATAATAATAAAGATATATTGCGAGACAAGTTTAACCATAACTGAGATGATTCTTAGACATTTTCCTACTCACTTGGGAGGAACATATTGGTCTAGGTAACCTACCACTGAACTGTTCAAACTTATTTGTGCAAGTTTATACAGTTACAGAAAGAGAAGATTTTTAATGAAAATAGCTCACTGAATCATCATGACAATAAGGAAGGTAGAAATAAATCTATTTAAACTTGCCCTTCTTCAATTTCTTTATGGATAATGATTTGTTTGCTTCGTATAGAGTATATGATCATGTGTAATGAGGTTATACACATAAGACACTCAAAAGTAACATAGCTTTCTAAATTTTTTAAAAATACAGCAATGAAAAGTATTACAGATAAAATTAAATAGAAGGCACAACAAATTCTTACATGGGAACAAGTTATTCTCATTTTGATTTTTATTCTTAGTTTTTAGGTCAGCAGTTCTTGTAGTTGAAGATGGCTAATTTCTAACCTTTAATATCTTACTGAAGAATAAACAATTAGAATCACCAAAATGTTAAAAGCTCTGAGGCAAGCCACATATTTAATTTTTAATTTTTTGATGTATTTAGTAGAGGTCTACAGCAGTGGTTCTCAACCTGTGGGTCGCGACCCCGGTGGGGGTAGAATGACCAAAGCACAGGGGTCACCTAAAGCCATCGGAAAATACATATTTCCGATGGCTTTTTAAACCCATGCTATGCCACAGTGAAATGTCATTTATTGGGCTTAGTAATAAATATTTCTCAACATATAATTAAATATTGTTTTTGTGATTAATCACTATGTTTAAATTATGTTTGATTTGTAGCAATGAGAATACATAATGCATATCAGGTATTTACATTCCAAATCATAACTGTAGAAAAATTACAGTTCTGAAGTAGCCACCAAAACTATTTTTTGGTCTTGGGTCACTGCAACATGAGAAACTGTGTTGCAGGGTCATGGCATTAGAAAGGCTGAGAACCACTGGTCTACAGGGTCTCACTACACAGATCAGACTCATAGTGATCCACCTGTTTTCAGCCTCTCAAGGCCTGCGATCATAGGTTTGCGCCACCGGTCTCATTCACCCTCCCAGTGCGCCTGGGGGGGGGCAGGGCCAGCGCAGCATGCAGGGCATCAAACTCTGGTCCCTGTATCTGTCTAAACAGGCACTGTAATCCACTGAACTGTCTGACCAGCCCAAGGAGCATATTTAGAAGTCAATAGCACAGGTCAGTCCTTTCAAACCACAAAGTCATTTTGTTTAGGGTAACACTATTGTACACAGTACATCTTTGTTTCAACATGTTGTCAATAGTACTGTATGCAAAGTTAGCACATAACAGGCAAAATAGTTGATTAGTGCGTAATATATACTGAAATACCAAAATAAAATAACTTAACATGTTAATTTCAAACTTAACTTTCTGGTTGACCTGCTCAATTTTATTACTTTTTTTTTTTTTTTTTTTTTTTTAAAGACTAAAAGTAGCAGAAGCAAAGATAGAAAAACAGTTACAAACAAGAGTACATATAGTACATAACTTCAAAACCAGAAAAATTTAACAATGGTTATATTACGTATTTTCATCATCGGATCAGTTTAGATTAATAGATAGATATATATATAAGATTGATCGAAACAATTAAACATTAACACTTTCTACAAACAATTTTTTAACAGTTGAGACACTGCACATTGTCCCCACAATAGTTATACAGAGCACAGGGTGTGGGCATGGCACATCTTCCAATTGATATTGGAAGGAAAGAAAAAAAATTCTTCTCTTTGAACTGAGAGGAAGCAGATGCATACACAGTCCAGTGTTCCACAATTACAGTGGGTTACCCGTGAAGCCGGCCAATTTTGTACATGCTTGAATTTCCAAATGTCTGCATAAAAATTGTGTAAATGCTTATGTCACATTCTATGGAGTGTTATTAGAATTTCAATGATTGTCAAAAAATATTAATTCCGAGAGAAGTCAAAGATGTTTGATATTCAAAACGCCAGTGATGATAAGCTCAATCACCTATGATATAGAGTAAAAGTATCACGAAGCTTTTCTGCTGGAGGGTTGAGAACGTAAGTTAACAGACCAAAAATTGGAGAAAAAGAAGTGCTATGAGGATAGTCAATATTTTGCCCCTAGCCCTTCAAGGTCAGTAAGGACTCAGGACATAAGAGAACCTGTGCTGTAATATCCTATAACTCAGAGGTGTTCCAAATTTTCTGGTCAAGGAGGTTATGGGACCTCAGAGGAAAGGGTTAAATAAACTATAGTGTATCTAAGGAGAATCACCCAGAGGAAAACATTCTCTCAGGCTTTCACAGAAAGCAAACCAGCCAAGCAATGGCTGTGACTCGACCAGAAGGCTGACACTGACAACAGTTCTGCAAAGCACTGTACATGGTTCCAAAGTTAATCCTGAGGGAATTTGACTTTGGAAGACACAAAGGATGAATGTTTTGTTATACAGGTCTTGCTTTAACTTGCCCTTGATCACCCAGCGGAAAAGCTTAATTACGAGGCATGAAACGTAGAGCTGGATTGGTGTGGTGAGTTGTAGAAGGCCTTCAATTTTATTACTTTTATTTGAGAAAAGGATGCTATGCTTTATTTAATATTTGCAAGCATTAGGTAGGCATCTAAATTCATTCTGGACCTTGTGATCGTATGTCCTGGTAATCATAGCTAGAAAATAACATCCCTGAGTTGAGGAAACATGATATAACAGGGTGTTGTAGGCGTTCTTTGTTTAAATTTGCAATCTGCGTTTCACTGAAAAGGAATCCAAATGACCTAGTACCACATTATAAAAGCAAGCTTCTGAATAACCTAATTTAAGCAACCAAATATACTTTGAATATCATAACTTTTTCATATTGCATCTCATTTTATTTATTATTAACAAGATTTCCTCATTAAGATTACTTACTAAAATAAATTTTGAATGCTCCCATCTTATGATTTTCTTCTTGCCAAATAAGATATATAGTTATGAACTAAAAACATGTGCTTTCGCATTCACTGAGGCAATCTGAATGCTAAAGGATGCAGAGAATGTCTAGTTCTGTGGAACTTGTTCTGGTAGCGTTGCTTTCTTTACTCATAGAGAATGTTGTGGTAAATAGCCACTTTTTCATTTGCATTCTCCTTCCTTTGAGACAAGAGTTTTAACACTTTCATAACTTTTTGCGGGAAAAGCAAAGGAAAATAAAATAAGTCTTTTAATCCTTGTTGAATTTTGAATTTTTTTTGTCTTTTTTTTTTTTTTTTTTTTTTTTTTTTTTTTTTTTTTTTTTTTTTTTTTTTTTTTTTTTTTTTTTTGTCTTTTTAAGACAGGGTCTCGCAATGCAGTTCAGGCTGGCCTTGAGCTCACTTTTGTAGCCCAGGCTGGTCTCGAACTCACATCAATCCTCCTGCCTTAGCCTCCCAAGTGCTGGGATTACAGGCGTGCACCACCATGCCCGGCTCAGAATTTTGAATTTAAATTCAGAAATTTCTGGTAAATTTTTGCTCTATAATTTAATTAATTAGTGAAATAATCTGACGATCAATAAAATAAAAATTAAAAACAAAAGTGATGTGCCTTATACTACTAACTTTTAAGGTAACCTTTGGTTTTTTAATTGTAGTTTATATTTTGAAATTCTAAAATTCCTTATTCACTATAGTTATGAAAGACCTCTGGTGATATACACATATCAATCACTACTGTTTGGTATTTTTGGGTTTATCTTACAATTCTATCTTTTGTGTTCGATACTTTGAATTTATATCATTAAGTATACTCATAGGATTATGTTTTCCTTTTCCCTTGTTCTAAAAAGCATTTTTTTTTTTGGCTTTAGCTTAGGTGTGTCATACACATATAATCTACAGTTTAAGAAAGTGTATACAACCTAAAAGTTTTTACATTTAATACAAAAGGTTAATCCATTTATATGTACTGATCTTATTGATCTTTTTGGATAACATTTCCAAAAAATATTTCTGGTCAGTAGCAGATTGTCATTAAATATTTGAAGAATATTGAATAGTGGACATTCACATTTTTTTCTGATCGTTTCCCACCTTTCAAGTCTTGTACTGAATCGCTTTATCTATTTTTGTGTTTCTTTAGCTATAAACATTTTTAAAATATGTACTTTATTTGTATTTTAATGATAATGACAAAAATTTAGACAACCATATCAATGAACCAATTTTTGTGTTTAAGACATCATTTTATATATTTATTATTTCTAATTAATCCTGTCTAATTTGCTTTAAAAAATGCCCAATTAAGATAATAATGGGAAAAAAAGATAATAATGGGTCTGAATCAGACACAAAAAATGAGCTTATGAACAGAAATATTTAAATATGTGTGTGTTTTTCTTATAATTAAAACAGATGCCATATATTAATAAAACACACATACAAGGAAATCGTTACAAAAGTACTTAGAAGTCCAATGCTAATACACTGTGTTTGTAAAAGAGTATTAAATAGCAGCAGAAATGCTTCTCTTTACACTTATCTCTTCCTACAAATTATTAAAATTACAAAAACAGGATGAGGTGCCCAATAAATATTCATATCATTACTACTTGGTTTTGATTGTCATTCTCACGAGGCTGTACACAACTACTGAGCTGTTATATGACTCAGTTTTTTCATTGATGAGACGGCATGTTCCTTCTGCTGTCAGTGATGTGTAATCAATTTCTGCAGCTTTATTTGTACTTTCTACAGCATGAAGGTAAATTGATATTAGCATAAATAATTGCACAGCTAACCTTTCTGTTAGCATGAAGGCATACATAGGTAATAAACCCAAGATGCTGTAGTTGAAATCATCAGTTCCATAGTGCGGTAACTGATGGACAAAATCTATGAAAGTCAAATGAAATAAGAACAAGTGTCCTTCTTAATTAGTGCTCAGGAATACTAATAAAGCCCTTGCACTTTAACATTTTTAGAGAGATAATTCATTATACAAATAAACTCAGAAAAAAAGATGTGAAGAATTTTTATAAAAGTGGCATTCTCCTCTGGAGGTGGTGGGGATGGGGAGATAAGAATCTAGAGTGGCCTTTCCAGTCTTGTGTTTGACAGAATAATATCCTCATCCCCTCCAAAATGTCCATTTTCTAATCCCTTCATCTGTGACTATGTTGCTGTACATGGCAGATGGACTTTACCATTACAATTAAGTTAAGGAAGAGGAAATGGGACATGACTCTAGTTTATCTGATGAATCCAATGTAATCACAATGGCCACTATACATAAAAAAGTGGAAAGGAGCTAGAAGGTCAGAGCCAAAGGAGGAGATGGGCTGAAGCAGAGGCTAGACTGATGCAACAGGCCTACAGGATGGAAGGGCCCCAGGTAAGAAGCAGAGCAGCCTTTAAATGCATGCCAAGGTCGACCAGATAGCTCAGCAGACTAAAGCACCTGTGAAGATGCAGGACCTGGGAGTTTGATCCCTAGCATGCAGTGCCAGCCCAGTCCTTGGGGCGTGCTGAGATGGCAAATGAAGCATGATAGTATGCACCTGTAATCTCGGCTTTTGGGAGGCTGAAAACAGGAGGCCCACTATGAGTTGGCTCTATGTAGTGAGGCCCTGCAGACCTTGTACTAAATACATAAAAAAATAAATATAGAATAAATACATGCCAAGACAAGGAAACAGGTTCCCTTCTAGAGCAGGAAGGTTTTCTACCACAGATCTGTAATCACAAACCATAAAATTATGAACATGTAATAGTTACACATGTTTATAGGGAAACTGTGATGTTTCAAAACAGGTATATAATACATACTTATTAAATCATCAAAATTAACTTTTTTCATTTTCTTATCATTACTTTGTATTTGGAGCCTTCAAGCTTCTCTCTTCTAGTTATTTATGAAATATGAAATAGATTAATGTGAACTATCATCACCCCACTGTGCTGTAGAATACTCGAACTTATCACTTCTGTCTTGCCGTGCTGTTACCATTATGCAATTTGTTTTGCTCTCCTCCCTTTCATTCCTGTATTCAGTGATCATGACTTTATGTTCAGAGTAAGTTTTAACTACCAACAGTCAAGCATTGTATAAATTCATTAAAGAAAATTCAACAAATAACTGCAGCTTGTTGTTCAACAAATAAACTAACGTTTGAAGGTTTCACATTGGGTGCTATTTTTAGTGGAGCAAAGAAGTATCACATCTCAAAGTCTTCTGATGCCTGACCCAGGTTAAATCACTCTTTCAGCCTGCACATGAAAAACTAACAGGCTATCTCCATATATAATATGGAGAAAAGTAAATATATATAGCTATGAAGTAGCTAACAGTTGTTGGCTGCATGATGGAGAAACAGAAGATCCATTAGGTGCATTGGCCTGCAACCTTCAGAACAAGAATGTGGTGTCAGCCTGCAACTAAAGACTTGAAAGATCACTGGTGAATTGCTGGGTGTATCCTCACTGAAAGGCTAAAGAATACGGAAGCTATGGTCCATAGGCCATGGCAGTCACAAAACCTGAATTCACTCAAGTAGAATGGACCTTTTCAAAATTCAAGGTGATTTCCTCTTTATTTCTCATTAAATTCCATCAGGGAAGAAAACCTATTAGATAATGCCTATTAGATAGTGAGGTTAGGCCTTCTCTTCTCAGCCTGCTGGTCATACACCAATCAACTCTGGACACACCATACACCTACTTTGAAGTATGCTTTATTAATCTGAGGCATTTCTTTTATTTTTTCTTTTCTTTTCTCCTCTTCCTCTTCCTCTTCCTCTCCCTCTCCCTCTCCCTCTCCCTCTCCCTCTCC
>PVJA010017600.1:0-41331 GCA_004027025.1 Myocastor coypus | reverse complement strand
GTCCCAAAATTCAAAGACCCAATCCAGAAATGGGCATCTGAGATGAACACTCACTTCTCAGAGAAAGAAATACAGCAAGCCTACAAATACATGAAGAAATGCTCCCCATCGCTAGCTATTCGTGAAATGCAAATCAAAACAACACTTAGATACCACCTCACCCCAGTAAGGATGGCTATCATAAAGAAATCAATCAGCACCAAATGCTGGAGAGGCTGTGGGGAAAATGGCTGTTATCTCAATTACTCTTCTCTCATTTCTGAGACAAATACCTGGTCCTCAAAATGAAGGAAGGAAAAATTTATTCAGCTCACAGTTTGTGGAGGTTTCAGTCCATACTTAGCTGCCTCCGAGGCAGAGGGGCAGATGTTCATAGCAGCAGTAAGCAACAAAATAGCAACAGTGAATGGGAAGAGTTGCAGCAACAGTGGCTGCAGAGAACAAGCCTGTCTCCCTTAAATTGCATTCAGATTGTCTGCCCCAGGCTGGGTGTAACGCTCACACTCATAATCCCAGCGGATCATGAGTTAATCACAAACTCTAGAAGTCCACCCCATTAGTGCAAGTCTACCCCAATTCTGCAAGAGGTTTTGGCGGGACACCTATACACAAACCTTAACAGCTATCACTAAGAAATCAAGCAGTAACAAATGTTAGCAAATGTGGGACAGGGGGAAGTAACCCTTCTTCACTGTTGGTGGGAGTGTAGACTGGTAAAACCTTTGTACGCATCAGAATGGAGATACCTCAGAACACTAGGATTCAAAGTCCCGTTCAACCCAGCTATTCCTGCTTCAGTCATTTTTCCAGAAGAACTGAAGACATCATACCACCATGATATATGTACACCCATGTTTATAGCAGCACAACTTATCATAGCTAAATCTTGGAAACAATCCAAATACCCACCAACTGAGGAATGGATAAAAATGATATACTATTTTTATACAATGAACTACTGCTTGGCTATAAAGCAAGATAAAGTCAAGGCTTTTATAGGTAAATAAATGCAACTAGAAACCATACTCAAAAGTGAAATAAATTCATCTCTGTACATAAAAAGTGAAAAGACATTGACTTGTAGGTGACATGTAAGGAAGCCTTGCCTCACTTGAAGAGGGGCTTCAGGTGTATTAATAGTACTTAGGTTCACCAGATCCTTTACTGACTTTTCTTACTGTCATAAGGAATCATTTTCATACAATGTTAAGTGTTATATTTGGTGCTCTTATTTCATGACAGGATTTTGCAAGAGGTTCTTACACACTACAGCAAAGACAAAACAGGGAAAACAAATGATAAAATGTAATACTCAGAAACAGCTAATAAAACTCAGTTTGAAATATAAGTAAGTAAATGTGAAATAAAGAAGACCAGCATGTGTAAGCATATTGTCACCTTAGTGTAAGGAACTAAGAGAGTAAAATCTAAAAGATACAATAGATATTGTGAAAGGGAAAGAAAATGCTCAAAAGGAAAGAGCAACTGGGATGGAAGAAAAGAGAGAAGAAGGAAGGGTTATTATATATATATATATATATTTCACACAAGATAGCTAATATAATTGTACTACTAATTTTTTCTGGTTCATTGAAAAGAACAGTTAGTGCTTTTATTGTTAGATCAATTTTCCAGGCCTATATCTAGCAATCTAAATAACTACTTTGAAGATAATAATGTAATTATAACAACCATTGCTAATTTCTTATAATCGTTTTGAAATTCTGTATCATTTTTATTGTTTATAAATGCTCTTAAAAAAAAAAAAAAAAAAAGGGGCCAGAGACAGCTCAGGGTTATAAGTACCTGCCTGGCAAGTGCAAGGTCATGAGTTCAATCCCTGGTTCCGAAAATAAATAAATAAATAAATAAACAAACAAACAAATAAATAAAATCTCCTTTGTAGTTACTACAATTCTAGAAAATTTGTTTTAGGTTTCCTAATGGCTTGCTGGATTGTCTTCAAATGTTGCAGAATTTTCTAAACACTGTTTTATTTATTTATTTATTTTTATTTTTATTTTATTTTTTATTATGGCTGGCTCAGCCTGCCCTGGGGGTGGGGCTGGCACAGCATGTGGTGCCGGGAATTGAATCACGGTCGCTGAAGTTGCCTAAGCTTTCCTAAGCAGGTGCGTTAGACCACTGAGCTATCTCGCCAGCCCTAAATGCTGTTTTAGATTTGGAAAATATTTCAGTTTCCCATTTTGTAGATATCTTTCAAAAACCTGTAATTTTCTTTGATGTGTTTTAATATCATAAAACATCCTTCCTGATGTTTGTCCCTATACTTTGTAGTTTTTGTTCAGTACATGTGTAAAATCTATAAAATACACAAGATTAGGGGCTGGGGAGATAGCTCTGTGGCACAAGTGCCTGCCTGGCAAGTGGAAGGTTGTGAGTTTGAACCCTGGTCCCACAAAAAAAAAAAAAAAAAAAAAAAACAATACACAAGGTTGTTAATCCAGGCCCTGCCCTTTTTCATTCACAAACAGCCTAATTTCATCCAAGCAGGCTACAAATCTCATTAGGACCCGTCCTCTGCCCAGCCACTGGACATTATTGTACATAAGGAACACATTGTACTGTGCTTGAACCTCATCCAGGAGAGCTTGAGACTGTCAAAACTTATAAGCATGAGCCACCATGTAATTCACCATTTTTGTGATGTCTTTGAGGATATAGGTTAAATTTTTGCTGCTTTCCTGGCACAAAGAGCTTCTTAATGTATAATACAATGAAACTGAATGCTGGGATGTTTGCTTCTTTAATGGAGAACTGTGTGAAGCCAGATGTCACTCCCACCAAGCAAGGTGCCCAGCACTAGAAATGCAAACCAGTTTTTCTGGTCTTAGGTCTTATGACAGAAAAGCCTCATCACAGCTTTGTAGATATTGACCTCTTGAGTGCTTCCAGGCAAGAACACCAATCTCACCAGCTTTTCCTATGATGTCACCAACAGCACAGCACTGTACCACAGCTAACCTGGCATAGCCGTTGATATCCATGCTTTCCTCAGAGCACAGGGAGTATAACAGGCCGCCTCTGTAAGCCAGGGGTGAGCGGCTGACTGACACCACCTGCCATGCACGGGGTCCAATCTTTAGTAGTATTTCTGGGAAGCAGTGTCTCAGAGAGGTACTGCATGATTTTATCCTTGTTTGGGAAATCAAGAAAAAGGGATTCATTCCCAGACCACACAGTCATGGCAGTGATTCTCAGCTTGTGTTCCTCTTAGATTTGCAGACTCCCAGTGCAAGGGGCTAGGTTCCACCAAACAGCTCCTGGCCTCATCTGTAAAAGGCATCTGAGTTCATTTTCCACCTTGTGGGGGTTTCTGCTAAAATCACAGCCAGTTCACAGAAGTAAATATCTTTACTCTTATTTTCATAAATCTTTCACAAACAACAAAGTATGACACTATAATCAACCATACCAGGGAGATAGCACAATATCAAAAGAATCTGTCTGTTAACGAGAACATCTCTTTGCTACCTCAGTTTTTCAAAGAAAACTCAAAGCTAAAGTCTTTGTGTTAATAAAAACAAATGAGTCACAGCTTGGGGCATGGTCACCTGGTGCTGCTTCCAGTGCATGCTGGCTGGAGCAATGCTGGGGTGACTTGTCTCATGTGCTAACAGGACTCTTTGGGGCCACTTGACATGCATGTCATGGGTCTGCCACCATTATCCTAGGGCATGTGGTTAGAGCAGTGGCGAGAAACCTATGGTACCTCTGTTACTGTGTATTTCTTTTAGTACGGGAAATGTTAATGCATTCACTATTTTTTCCAATGTAAAATCTCAGTCTGCAGGTTTAATTGCAGTGTTGGCACTTTGCAGTGCCTACGTGGGCTTGGGTTGCAGTTTGGCACTTCTCTAAAAGAGTCACCATCACTGGGCGAGGGCAGGCATACATGCCATGCAGCACGAGCTCCCCTCAAACAAAGGCAGCTGATTCAGTTATTCAAAACCACTTATCATTATGCCCCAGGCCTGTACAAAGGCAAAGGTTAAAAGGTCTGATACAATGAAGCTCCTGTGCTTGCTCCTACAGGCAGGAGAAGGAATGACTGCCACAGACAGAAGCAGAAGATAAGCATTTAAACCCACCTTAGGAAAGGTATGGGGTGATTTTCTGAAGAGAGAATATTCCAACTGAACTGCAAAGGATAAGTGCTATATTAGAAGTACACAGCTTAGAGCATTTTAATAGTTATGTATTTAAAGCATGTTAGGGAAAAATATAATTAGCATGTCAAATCATAACTTCATAAACACTGTCTTGGGATAAAACTGAAGTAATCCATTGAAATAAAAGGAAGCTATTTAAGTAGGAACAGTGAGTGGATACAAATAATGTGGCGTACCCCTGATATTTATCTAATAACTATGTTAAGGAACTATATGATTAATCTTCAACAAATATTTCTGGGATGCCTACCATTTTTATGGCACCTACAGCTGAAAAAATGGCAGAGAAGAGAAGACAAATCTCTTCCCCTCAGAGAGAAAGCCTTCCCGAGAGTTTCTTACTGCAGCTCACATCAGGCATCAAATGAAAGGCAATGACCATGAGGGCCATGAGGTGTTTGCACCCTTTCGTACCCATACCGTGCCCCATGCAGACTCCTTGAGCTCAGGATGCCAGGTCTTCCTGAAGTGCACACCAGGCTGCCATATGCCCTGTGCCTCTGCTCCTAAGCTCCTCATCCTCTATCCTTCTGCTGTGCTTCCACTCCCCTTACTGAGACCCATCATTTCCTAAATCTTCCATGCCTGATTTCCTGCCCCTTGAGGCCCTTCGCCTCAGTAGAGCAACATCTCAGGACCCTACCCAACTACCAAGAACTCATACTGCAATGGCATTTGGTGCCTAGACTATTATCCTATCATTTGTCAGCTTCCACCCAGTGACATCTTGCACTGTGCCTTTGCCATGTAATAATCTGGCAAAGCGTAGGGATCCGTAAACGTAGGGATCCATTGATCTTACTGTGAACGGTTCAAAGCCAGGGAGACATGGCAGTAGGAATGATAGACAAGACGAAAAGTTGGGCTAGATGGTTGTCAGTCTGCCTGATGGGCAAGATTAACTCAATGCACACAGAAATGATCCTTTATTTATACTTCTACAAAGTTTGTATCCCATGACACAAGGCTGCCCAGCAACCAATAGCTGGCCTGAACAAGACAGGATGTTTTTCTTGACAAGATGTTTTTCTCAGCACTGAGGTAGCTTTTTGCTCGAGACAGGGAGACCTAGTCCCACCTACACATACTTGATCGAAGTCCTGGCTTGCTTCCTACGGCTCCCAACAGTAAAGAAAACCAAGAAGGGAACAAAAAATCCGTTAAATAAGCACTATAATATTAAGTCACCTTCTGAGCTCTGACTATATCAATGGCATTCAGTGAGGCAGCTTCCACCTCTTCTGTCCTTTAACTCTATTAGTGGCCCTGTGTGAACATAACCCTTAATCTACAATAGAGGAAACAAGCTTAATGTGGTGGCCTCACGAGGCTACCCTGAGAGCAGGGTTCCCATGTCTATAGAACCCTTATGTGGTACATCAGTCCACAGAGACCAAGAGCTATACTTGCATTCTTTCCCAAAAGTCTGGCATGTCAGGAGAGGGAGATGCCATAGGCTCGCCATCCTACAATGCAGCCTTCACTAACAGCTCACTTCCCTGGTGAACTCTAAGGAATCTCTTTCTCAAAGGCTTCAGTGCTTTGCACTTCTGAGCTAGTCCTTTACGTTCCATGAAGGGCTATACAGCAGTGAGAGACATTTCTGAATTGCACCCCAGCAAACTAGGTTGTAAGGCAGAGATAAACATTTGTCAACAGGATCAGAGCCTGTTAAACATTCAACCATTCATTACCTCTACCCATGCTAAATGAAATATCAGTGTCAAATACAAAACACATGTAAAGAAATGCATAGCGATAGCTTTACACATGCTTTTGGAGCCTCATCCAGAAATGCTTTCTTTCACCACTCCCCCATTTATGTATTTGGTACAGGGTCTCACTATGCAGCTCAGACTTGTAGTGATCCTCCTGTTTGCAGTCTCCTCAGCCCTGGGATTACAGGTGTACACTACCATGCCCAGACTTGGGCACTGGCTCAGCACACTCTGGGGGTGGGGTGGTTGTGACATGTGGTGCCAGGGATGGAACCCTGGTCCCTGCACTTGCAAAGTAGGCCCTTAGTTCACTTAGCTATCTCGCCGGCCTCATCCAGAATTTCTAGATGCGGCTCTGGAATCTTATTTGAGAGGACTCAAAACCTATCCCACATAGCTGTACTGCTTGGACATGTGCTCAGAGGCAAGGTGCTGGACCACTCTGTCATAGGCCAAGTACATCCAGGGCGACTTCTCCAAGACCAAGATGCTCCTACGCTTGAACTTGGCTTATCCTAATTTAAAATGTCTTTGGTGGGCAAGATGGTTCGGCGGTCTAAAGAGCCTGCTTAGGAAAGCTTAGGCAACTGTAGGGACCACGGTTAGACTCCCAGCACCACATGCTGTGGCAGCCCCACCCCCAGGGCAGGCTGAGCCATAATGATACTACTACTACTACTACTACTACTACTACTAATAATAATAATAATAATAATAATAATAATATCAACAACAACAACAACTCAAAACCTAATCTAAAATGTCTTTGAATAAACAGCATATAAATAGTACCATCTTCCTTAACAGAAAACCAATTTCTCCAGGAGACAGCCAGGTGCTCCGGTGATATCAGGGCAAACAGGACAATTAAAGGCTTGATGAGCAGCTACAGCAGTGCAAGGCTTGGCAGGACCAAGGAGAGAGGTGGTTGCCAGGTTAAATCCAATCCACAAAATGATCCTGTCTGTGTCCCAATATGCATCCACAGGCTGAGTCTTTGATTTCCTTCTGCAGTCATTACACCAGAAGTATTCTCTTGTGTAGAAGCACCTGAGGAACTTGTAAAGTCCCCTTACAAAGGCTGTACCTCCTATCAATTAAACCAAGTGGTAGCCAGCATTGAGATATTTTGAAACTCCAAACCAGGTGTCAGTGGACAGTCAAGGTTAAGAATAGAGTTCCCCCCCCCCCGCCCCATGTGCTAACACAGAAGATGACTGAGACTGGGTGTGGTGGTGCGTGACTGTAATCCCAGTGCATGGGAGGCTGAAAACAGGAGGATCACTATAAGATCTGTGTAGTGAGACCCTGCAGACCCTGTGTTAACAAAAACAACAACAAAAACAGAGCTTTACATCCTTGCTATGCAAGGGCTGTGGACCCAGCAGTGCTTTGCCAACTCTGGTGGTGGTCACCATTCCCTCGTGAAAACAAGATTCTTACTCAGCAAGCCTGGGGCTCCATTTCTAACAAACCATCAGGCTGTGTTGACATGAGTGACCTGAGGAACCCTGTCTCAGACACTAACTCCCTGAGCTGTGGCTCCTAGTAGGACAATGTCTCCTCCTAAGAGACACTGGCAGGATGCTACTGGCATCGTGTTCTGTGCACAGAAGAGCCCCTCATAGCAATCAGCCAGTCCAAATATTCTAAAGATGAGAAATCCCCTCTAGATCACACAGCCTGAGACCTGACATAGGAGAGCCTCAGTTTGAATGGCCAAAGGAATGAATGAATTGATGATTTTTCTGTGGTACTGTTTTTGGAACTAGCCTAACCACTGGATTCTTATTTTCTCTATGTTTTTGGGGCTGTCAAGTGAGACAGGGCCAGCCTTGAACTTGCAATGTAGTCCAAGCTCAGAGACCAGATCTATATCAGATATAAAAAATCATTTCTCTTGTACTGTCATACTGATGTTTCATGAGCTAGGTACTCACTTTATATCCATTTTACAGATAAGAAAAGCCAGGTCTCAAAAAGTTAACATGACTGTTGCCCTACAGTGAAAAGTCACTGATTTGAGCACAGTGTCCAGCTCAAAATATCTGAGCTCTCTGTAGAGGATGAAGTCCCCTGTCTCAAGATTATGGTCAAGCTATAGAAAGGACTCTTTCTGGGCAAGGGATCAGGGGACTCTTGGAAAGCCAGAGTTGAGAAGTCTTCAAAGGCATTACACTGTGGTTCCCTCCAGGGCCACTAGTAGCAGGACTGCCAAGGCAGGCAGAGGAGTCACACAGAGACCAGGATTTGAGATTCTAGCAAGCATCTCTGAGCCCCTGGGGAGCTCCCACTCTTACAGTCTGTGCCTGCCCTGACATTTACATACTGTCTCCACACAGCTTTATGTGGGAAAAAGTTTTAGAAGAGAAGATTTATGTCCATGTTAGAGCCAGTGGGCAACAGGAGTGAACAACTGCTTTCCTATTTGCACCAGTCCTGGTCCCTGAACATGAAATGCAAAGAAGTTTCTGAAAGTCCCACTGGGGGCCAGGTGTGTATTCTACTTTTACAGAATTCTCTTTACCAAAGGTAAAACCTGAGCCAAATATAGGGGTATAAGCTTGCAGTTCCACAGGAGACTGGTAGTTTGTAACAGATAAACTTCTCATCTCTAGGAAAAACCCAAACTAGGTCCTGCAGTGATCATTAAGAGCATTTTATCTCTCAAGTCTTCACAGCCCAACTGTTTGGAAAGAAACTTGAACCAGGCCGTTATGTCCTCTGAGGTTTCCGCCATCATTGCCCACACAGACGGGGGCCAGGAGGAGGCAATGCTCGGGTTTCAGCAGATCGCTTGGCCTCTGCTGTTGAACTCTGAGTGAGATCCTGCTGCCCTCCAAACCTGTGCCTCCCCCTCCCTGTGGTGAATTAGAGAATCTGTGAATGTAGTGGTTTTCCTGAACATGCTCTCAGACACACAAGGAGAAGCCAGCTGCATAGCACAGAGGCAACAGTCAGGAGAAAGAAAACAACAACAGAAAGAACAGAGCACACCTACACATACCTAGTTTCTTCAGACACAACCCAGGTGGAGATGACCTTAAACTGATAACTCCTCTAGAAAATAACCTGGAACACCAGTGCCCTAGGAATATTTCCCAGGACTGGTGAAAGTGTAAGGTTGCTCACCAGAACCTATGGATTATTGGTAAGAGTTCTAGAGAACTGCACTGCACCCAGAACTCAAGTTGAACTTTTGAGTTAAACCAGGGATCTACCCTTGAACAGGCTGTGTGACCTTGAAGTTCAAGTTCATATTCTGTCTATCTGTCTGTCTGTCTGTCTCTCTCTCTGGTTTTGCATTAGTAAAACTGAGGAAATTAAAGATTTGAAAACTCTTCTTTCTGGTTCCAGGGTTTCATAACAGTGCATGACTGCGCCAGGCATAAGGTGGTTTCCGTCTCAAAGGCCAGCATCCCTGGTACCTCACCTTGGGAGCATTTACCCAGACATCCTCTCTACGTGACCTAAAAGGGTAGTCTGGCCTAGGGCTGCCCTCAAGCCCAGGCTTGGCAATCCCACCCTATCCCAGCTTCTCCATGTCTGCCAATTCTGGCCATGCATATTTAACTACCAGCTGTTTGGCTGCCTGCCGCACAGGATCTTGTCTTCCAGTAATTATGCTATGGTATCTGGCAGGCAGGGCCAGACCGCCTTCCCCACTGCCCATGTCTGTAGTAGGGCTGGCATCGGCTGGCCACTCCAAACATCTTGCCAAGGTAGTTGAGACAGCCTGCCCCAGTAGTGCCCTCAGTGCTTGCTTCTCAGGGATGCTTTCAGCTTTTCCCAGCCACTGCTGGCCAGAGGTTAACCCCAAGGAAAGAGAATGCATTCCCCACGAGTGCTGGATGGTTTGACCTTGCATCCGATACAATATTGCCCCCTCCCTGGCCAGCCTTGTTTTGTGGGCACTGGCACGTTCTACAGAATCCAGAGCAGGGGCATGTGAGCTTCAGCAAGTCTGAGTTGGTCATCACCTACTCAACAATAGTGTTATCATTCAAGTGATCATGGTAATGTCTTTGTGTGTGTGTGTGTGTGTGTGTGTGTGTGTGTGTGTGTGTGTGTGTGTGGTACCAGGGATTGCACTCAGGACCTTGTGCTTGGATAATATCCATTAAAAAAAATTTTCGTGTATTTATTTGGTTGGTACAGGGTCTTGCTATGCAGCTCAGACTTGGTGATCCTCCTGTCTCAGCCTCCCCAAAGTTGGGATTAGAGGTGTATACTGCCATGCCTGGATTCTGTGGCCCATACTATGCATCCAGAATTCTGGGGCTAGCACAGAATATGGTACCAGGGATGGAACCTGGGTCCTTGCACTTGTCAGGTAAATGCTTACAGAGCTGAACTATCCCCCCAGTCCATAAAAATGTTTCCTGAGGTAGAGATCTCCATGCTATCTGGGGGCAGGGATTCTAGCATTACACCCATTTTTTAGGCAAGGAAATTGAGGTTCCAAGTAGCTAAACAGCCTGCTCAGGTTTAAATAGTCTAAGAGCAGAGCAAAAACTGTACCTAGTTGTCTGCCTCTGAAGTCCTTCCTGACCTTGTTTTCCAGGGCAGGCACCCTGAAGCTCATCTGATAGCTATTTACATTTAATTATTCAGCAGACACTGGGGTGGGGGGTGGGCCCTACCGTGCGTCATGGCCAGTATCTGATGCTGGGAAACAAGAGCCCTGTAGGTCTGACAGAAGAATGTAGCTTGTCCTCTTGGCCAGAGACTGCAACCCACTGTATGTGGAAGTGGCCACAAACACATATCCAAGCAAACATTTCTAGACTCTCAACTTAGGATTTGGAATCTAGCTTTCTGATTGTATATCAGAGGACACTCAGGGCCAGGCAGGTGAAGAGTGGGCAGACACTCACAGAGGGCTCACAGGAAGAGGACAGGTACCCCTGAACAGCCTGACTCCTCAGGAGCTTCCTGATCCCGGGCTGGCATTCACAAACCCACCCATCATGCACCTGGGGCACATTAGTCTGCCTGTGTGACTGATCCTTTATCCCAAAGCTCTTCCCTGCAGACGAGCCAGTTCCCATGCATCTTTGCGCCCATCTCAGTGCTTCGCTAGTCTCCCCTTGCCTGGCTGCACGTTCGCTGGTCAACAGAGCTGCCCAGAAGATGCCCATGGCTCCAGGATGCCGACATCTTTCACAGACGCAGTCGCCATCTACTGCAAGCCAGCTCTGTGTAATGCTAGGACTGGCCTTGTCTACTCCCTACTTAACCCTCCTCCACCATCAGGAGGTAATGTCACTCGCATTCGCCCGCAAGCCAGCTCCATCACCCAGGCACCAAGGGTTGGTGCAGTTCTGTGACAACTCAACACAGCCCGAGAACAGGAGCTGGGGCTCCAGCCTGATTTCCTCTTCAAGCTCAGAACTAGTGCCTCCTCTCCTGGCTGTCCTCACTCACCTGTAGCAGCTGCTGCACCCAGCTCTCCTTCCCCAAGGTGCCCCTGGTATGGGAACTCAGTGGTGACCCAATCCTGCTGTGCGCTGGGGTCCTCTCCTAGCCCAGTGCCCACTTGCTGGGGAGATGCAGCCCTCTTCTGGGACTTTATGGCCCAGCCCCTTCCTGCCAGCCTTGCAAAGGGAAGGAGGATTTGGAGTAGGAGGAATCAGACCCAGGCCAGTGCCTTCTTGAAACAGAGAAACACTCGAAGTCTATAACTGAATCCGCAGGCTGCTAAAATATTTAAGGCCAGATAGCTCGTCAGGCAGTAAGAAAGGAAGGAAAGTCAGGCCCCAAACTCTTTGAGCTGGGTCCTGTTGATACTATGAGTTAAGCCTCTTGTCGCCCTTCCAGTTTCTCGGGCCAAGAAGGTCCCCATTTTGGCTTTCTCTAAAGCTTGCAGGGCACCCTTGCAAATACAGCAGTCAGGGGATGAGCAGAAGGGACACTGTCTAGATGACCTGGGGCCTTTTTATAAAGGTGGCTTAGGAGCAGATAAGTGAGCAGGTTAACCACCATCTCTGGTGGCTCCATGGTGCATTTCCTTGGCTCAGTGCACCATAGATACCTCCAGCTGGTCCAAGTTACTGGGAATGATGCCATGAATATATATACCATTCTACTCTAAAGACAGACAGCTAGGGCCAGAGGTGTTGCTCAGTGCTAGAGCACAGGTGCAAGGTTCTAGGTAAAATCCTCAGTACCAGGGCTGGCGAGATGGTTCAGCGGTCTAAAGCGGCTGCTTAGGAAAGCTTAGGCAACCACAGGGACGGAGGTTCAATCCCTAGCACATGCTACACCAGCCCCACCCCCCAGGGCAGGCTGAGCCGGCCATAATGTTCATAAATAAATATCTTCAGTACTATGGTGGGAGGAGATGGAAAGTGGAAAGGGAGGAGGGGAGGACTAAAGGAGGAGACAGGGAAGTGGAAGGAAAGAAACTACAATTAAAAAACCCTACTCTCTTAGGGTCGGTGAGATAACTCAGCAGACTAAGCATTTGCTTAAGCAAGCGCAGAGACCGAGGTTCCGTGCAGAGACCAAGGTTCCATCCCCAGTACCATATGCTACGCTGGCCCTGTCTGTGACACACTGATCCAGCACCAAGACTGGATGTGTTAGCCCACACCTGTAATTCCAGTGCTGGGGAGGCTGAAAACAGGAGGATGACAGAGTCCAAGCTGTGTAGTAAGACCTTGTACCAAATACATTAACAACAACAACAACAACAAAAATCACTCGCCACCTGTGGAACCAGACAGCTGAGGTTTGGCAAGGAGGAATCTAATGCTGGCTGAGCACCAGTAGGCACCTGAGAAACTTCCAGGGTTCCACACGAAACCCACTCTGGCTCTGACAGGGAAGATTATTCTCATGTAGTTGCAAAGGCACTGTGGCAGTGGTGGCAAACCCGCTCTGTCAGCACATGTTGCCCCTGCTTCACCCCAGCAGTCCAGCATTGGATAATGACACAGAGATCATGTGCGAGCTCAGAGAGGAGTCCCAGAGCCAGGCAATGGTGCCACGAGCCGTGACCGACTAGCTGTGACACATCTGAGCATTCCCAAGGCCAGTCACAGGAGCTGCCCAATATTTATATTTGGACTAGGTATGAATTTTAATACATTTGTTTTACTAACATCAGATTTTAGCTTAAGAGTTTTCTTGTGAAAAACTGGAATTTAATAGTTAAGATCTAGCAAAGATATGTTATAATTAAGGGAATGAAAAAAAGAAAAAAGAGAGAGGAGAGAGAATGAGGCCGGGGAGATAGCTGAAAGGGACAGGCGCTCGCCTGGCAAGAGCAATGCCCTGAGTTGGATCCCCTCCACTGCAAAAAGAGAAATAAGATTCTTTTAATGTTGCGCAGCATCATATTTTGTTGTTTGTAAAAAACTTAAAACAAGAGCAAGGATATAGTACATGTTTGCCTGGACTGGGTACGATTTTAGCACAGGTCCCCACAAGGTAGGAAATGCCCTCTGGTGATGATTTCAACAGAGCTGGCCACAGACAGGTGGTCAGTGGAACGTCACCTCTCATGCTGGTGGGCCACAAATGAAGAGGATCGCAACTGAAAGTCGCTGCCAGAGACTGTAGGCTTAGGGACTATCCGATCTCTACTGATAACTAATAGGGTTAGCTATTTTTCATATAGACATAGATTCATATTGGGCGCTTCTTTTTTTTTTTTTTTTTTTTTTTTTTTTTTTTTTTTCATTTTGTGTTTCTGTAGACTCCAAGTCTTAAAGAACAACAACAAAAAAAAAGCAAAACTGCAAACCGATTGTGAAAACTCACTCCAAGAGGCCTGCGTGGAGCCACTCGGAGTGACTAAGCACAGCGAGAAGCACTGTGTAACAAAAGGGTCGTGTGTCATAAATCAGGCATCAGGCCGCACTTGGACGTCAGGCACAGAAGTGTTGCTGAACTTGGGAAACTGAAAGGCAAGAGGTTCTAGAAGGAAAGCCGAGGAAATGGCAGTCCCTCTATCTCCGGTTTTGCAGCTATCTTTCTAGAGCAAATCACCTCACAGCTGCCAGCTTTCCCATTTCACTGTGAATAAAAAAACATGACAAGCTCCTCTCTGATGGGCATTTACCAAAATGGCCATGTGGTCTGGGAGTGATTCCCTTATCCATGATGTCCCAAAAAAGGATAAAATTATGCAGCGCCTCTCTGAGATGCTACTTCCCAGAAATGCTATTAAAGCTCAGGCCCTGTGCACGGCAGGTGGTGTCAGTCAGCAGCTCACCCCTGACTTACAGAGGCGGCCTGTTACTCCCTGTGCTCTGAGGAAAGCATGGATATCAAGGAATGTGCAAGACTAACTGTGATACAGTACTGTGCTGTTGGTGACATCATGAAGGGAGAGCTGGTGAGAGTGGTGCTGTCTTGCCTGGAAGCACTCAAGGGGTCGCTATCTACAAAGTGGTGATGAGGCTTTTCTGTCACAAGACATAAGGGGGACAACATCTGGTTCTGTATAGTTCATTGTTTTTTGTGGGGGGTTTTGTATTCTAGGGAAGGGTCTACAGGGTGTTCCGGGTCTCACTACTAGATTGGACTCGCAGTGATCTGCCTGTTTACAACCTCCCAAGAGCTGGGATTACAGGCACGCTCCATCACACTCAGTCTCAATTGCAGTCTCAGCACACCCTGAGGGCGAGGTCAGCATAGTAGGCCTGGGGATCAATCCCCTAGCTCCTGCACCTGCTTGCAGGTGCTTTAATCTGCTGAGCTATTTGGCCAGCCCTAATTCATTGTTAAAGAAGCAAAACATCCAGTCATCCAATTTCATTATATTACTGCATCAAGGTGATGAATTATACATTGTATTATACATTTGTGCCAGACAAAGCAGCAACAAAGTAGATGATATTCTCAAAGATGTCACAAAAGTAGTGAATGACATCATGATTTGTGCTTATAATTTGTGACGGTCTCAAGCACTGCCAAATGAGGTTCGGCCACAGTACCATGCATTCCTTATGTAAAGCCTGGTGGCCGCACTGAGGTCGGGTGCTCGGAATGAAATTACGAATGAAAAGGGCAGGGCCATCCACAGCTCACTGATAGGGCCTGGCTTCACAACCTTGTGTGTAGATTTTACACTACACTACACCTTCATGCACTGAACAAAGCGCTGCAAGGGGCAGGGAGAACAGCTGCAAGGATGTTGTGTGATATCAAAACATCTGAGAGAAAACTGCAGGCTTTTGAAAGAGACCTTGAAATGCACAGCTGAAATAGTTTCCAAATCTACAAATGCATTTAGAAAGTTCAGCAGCATTTGTCAACAACCTACAAGCTATCGGGAAATCCACAAGGTCTTTCTAGTGGCTGCAGAGGAGAATTTTACTTAGTTACTTACTAATTTATTTACTTATTTTGTCTTTTTGAGACAGGGTCTTGCTATGCAATTCAAGCTGGCCTTGAGCTCACTTCTGTAGCCCAGGCTGGTCTCGAACTCATACTGATCCTCCTGCCTCAGCCTCCCAAGTACTGGCGTGCACCACCACGCCCAGCAAAAAAAAATATGCTTTCTTTCTTTTTTTTTGGTGGAACTGGGCTTCAAACTGAGGACCCTGCACTTGCCAGCCATGCACTTGTGCCACAAAGCTATCTCCCCAGCCCCTGCAAAGGACAATTTTAGCACCCAGTTTTTTTCTAGTTCCTTAAAATGGAGACAACCCTGAGTTTTCTTACTTCTCCAAATAAAGCTACATTTAAAGAACTTAAATCTTTCCTGCTTACTCTGGTTTGATTTTGGAAATCTGGAAATGGAGCTACTAGGATCTCAAGAAAACTATCTGGAAAATAAATTCTGTCCTCACGCAACACCTGAGAAGATGGAGACGGCAAAGTGTGAAGGGATGACAAAGACGGCACAGCCAGTAGTTCTGAAAATGAACTCCTATGTGTGGAATTCTCTGCCACGTAAGTCAGCAGAAGTGCTTGGAACTGCTTTTCTTCCCTTGGATCATTTTACGCTTGTGAGCAGCTGTTTCTATCAAATCTAATAGAAGAAACGAACGAATGCATGACCTGAGTGCTGCGTGTGCTGCTCTCCAACTGGAAAAGAACAACGAGCCAACGTCTGACAAATGATCACCATGGATACGGCAACAAAGATCACGTTAAGTGTGCCAAAACATGCCCACTGCAAACTTGCACCTTCCAATAAAAGGTTGCTTGTGTCACTGAAAGCTCTATTATCGTGTTTTCCTTTAGGACGAATGATTTTAATGCATGAGTTGTTTTTTTCTAAACTAAAACCTCAGTATTCAGATTCAATTGCAGTGTTGACACTTCAAAATCAGTAAGTGTGTCTGGGGCCGTAATTTGGGCTCTTGGTGTCTAAAAGGTTCACCAGCACCGGGCTATGGCTTCCAGCTGGTGGGCCCCATGCTGAAACCACCGTCCCCATGTGGCTATTTCAATTCAAAATTAAATAAAATGAACAGTTTGGGTTCTCTGTATGGCACCAGCTTGATTTCTGCTGAGGCTGGTGGCTGCTGTGCTGGCTGGTGGTTATACAAGGCACTTGCACTATTGTAGAAAATGTCAGTAGACAGCACTGCCTCAGAGAATAGCCTCCCAAGGTCCGCCCGGCAGGTAAGTTCATAATCAGGGATCTAAACATGGGCCTTTGGGCTGCACAGCTTTCCACAAGAGAAGCTCCAGTCCTAGCGCTGCCTCTTACTAGGCCCCTTACCATGTCACCTGTCAAAGCTGCCATTTCTCATCTTGAAAGACAAACACAAAGAGCACCTGCCTGAGGGTTGAAGCGGCAGTGAAATACAGTGTGAAGCAGGCAGTACTTTGATGCCAAAGGAGGAGTTAGTGAAAGGGAACGGACAATGGATATCGTATGGGAGCTCTCAATGAAGTGGCCCACTTAATCTTAACCACACAGTAAACTGCACCATGTGCCCCATGAGTGATTAGGTTCAGAGAGGGTAATAGCAGATCCCACACCACAGAGTGGGACTTGAGCCGAACCCTGAGCCCTGTCCATGCCCATTCCTGTTCTTGTCCAATCACAGAGTATGGTGGTCTTCTCTCAGAAGTCCAGGAGCATAGCTGGGTAACTGGGATTTGCAGGCTAAGCGCAGGCACTGAGGGGACACAGTGTCAGGAGGGCCAGAATCCATGCCAAGCTCCACGCTCGCTGGCTCTCCAGTCCCTCCCCCATATGAAGCCTCAGTTCCTCCTCAAGAAGTGGGGGTCCAACAGGAATGTCCCAAGTTCCCTTCCAGTTCTAACCAGCTGGAATGCAAAATTTCTATTTACCAAACATTGCTGTTGAAACAAGGCCCAATAGAGGCTTAACATCAGTGCTTTCCCACAGTGACAGTAACAAGATGATGCCAGGGAAGAAGCTGGGTCACTTCCTTATCCTCATTTAACCCTGGGTTTTCTAGTCACAAGAATGGCTCTTCTCAGCCATGTAGGCATAGAGTGGACAAAAGGCCACAGGACAGAGGAGCTCAGAAATCAAAACCGTGTCAGACGTACGTCGCCATTGGTGCAGCCCTCACTCTCCTCCAGCTCCTAGCTCCCTGCTGCCCTGCTCCACAGCAAGGTGGCACTAGCCTCCAGAAAGGGGAGGTAAGGGCCACAGGGCCCACGCCCCTCGCCCCTGCCCAGCTAGTGGTCTGAGTGATCCAAGGCCAGGCGGCGCTCCTGGCAATAAGATGCAGGAAAGAGCCAAGGAGGAGACAAAGATAGGCCCAGAAAAACAACCATAAAATAAATAAATAAATAAAAATCTCATCATGACAAATATCTATCAGGAAAACGAAGAAATGGGGCAGCCCATGCAGAATAGAGAGGAAGACCACCCTTTTGGAGGAGGGGAAGGCCGAGGGCCTGCAGAAAATAGCAGACAACAGGATTGCTGACTTGTCCCTAATTTGGGAAGGGCCATACCCAACAGGCAGACCCATGATGGGATGGGTGGAGATGGAGATGATGTGGAAGTATTCACAGAGGAGATGAGAGAGGAGAAAATTTAGGGAGCTACAGTTGGGGAACGGCCTGGGTATTCCTGTGGGGGAGCTTCCCATTCACCATGAGCATCATGATGAATTTTGCCCTATGCCCTGACTTGTATCATGTTCCATGAGTGACACTGTGATTCCTACTCTTTTCACTCCATTTTCCTAGCATGTCTTTTTTGATCCATTTGCTGTGAACCTTTTGTTATTTTCATGTGGCAGGTGGGTCTTGTGTGGCCCGCTTCTAATTGGAGATTGCTTTACACACATCTAAATTTCTGTCAGCAGTAGAATTTTATATATTTGCATGAAAAAAGGTGAAGTTATTAAAGAACTTATTATGAAAGAAAGAAAGAAAGAAAGAAAGAAAGAAAGAAAGAAAGAAAGAAAGAAAGAAAGAAAGAGAAAGAAATCCAAAAAAGCGCCAGGGGTGATGGCGCATGCTTGTAATCCTAGCACTCGGCAGGAGGATCGCCGTGAGTTTGAGGCCCACCTGGGCTATAAAGGGAGTTCAAGGCCAGCCTGAACTGCATAATGACACCGTGTTTCAAAAAGGAAAACAAAAGCCCAGAAAAGGTAGAAGCCAAGGTGGTGCCCGTGCCCTTTCTCTCCACCTGCAGACAGAGACCTGGCCCCTTGCCACCAAGGTGACGGGCCTCATAAACCGGATTGCCCAAGAGATTTGACATTTTTCCAAAGGACAGATTCAACTCTAAGGATATTTTCATTACGAAACCCAAAGGTTCAGGACATAAGGGTTTCATGTCAAAGGGCCCTTTGAATTTTATATGGTATGGCTCACACTGACTGAAGCTGCTGACAAGCAGACAGACGTTTACTTCTTTCTGCAGTTTTCTCAGCATGACAGAATTTATGATCTCATTCCATGTAAGAGCTCCTTGCAGACACACAGGGTGTGGCGAACCCCGTGGGACAGCCAGGAAAGCAGAAGGAAGGGATAGTTCATTTTTGCCACGTTCTGATCATCCACCAGGCAGCTTGCTGGGAACTCTGGAAACATCCCAGCTGTACCCTAGCTCCAGCCCAACCAGGGTGCTGTGATTTTCCCCTCTCATGGATAGGAAAGCTGAAGACTGGAAAGTTAGGCAGCTTGCCCAAGGCAGCCAGTGAGGCAGGGGCTGATGAGCTGTGAGCGGCTCTGTCGTCCTCACCAGCCTGGCAAAGGGAAGAATGGTGCTGTCAAGGCAAACCCAGAGGCTCTCTGGGCGACACTGGAGCCGCTGCCCAGGTATCATCGGCTGAGAAAGCTGTATGGGAAGCGATGTTTTTTTCTTTTTCTTAATTTATACAGCTGTAGTCATCCTCTAACCTTATTCTTAAACTTGAAAACATGATGTCACCTTGGTAATTTTAGAAGGAGATGAAGAGAGGAAGAAGAAACAGACTGAGTGGGAAAATGGCGTGGGAGGGAAAGAGGAAAGCCTCTCCCATGAGGCTTTCAGGGCGGCCAGGGCTTCCTCGGCAAGAGGCCAATGTCCCTCTCTGTTCTTCCCTCAATTTTTCAACCCAAATGTTCTTTATGATTTAGCCTGGGCCTACACAAAGCCCCTAAGCATCTGGGAACAATGTAATTCTAAAATGCACTATTAAGGCCAGAGAGATGGCTCAGTGGTCTACAGCACCTGCGGAGGAAACTTAAGGCAAGCACTGCGACTGCTCCTCAATCCCTAGCACCACATGCTGCACACCCCCACCCCAGGGCAGGCTGAGCCAGCCACAACACAAACAAATAAATGAGGTTTAAGAGAAATAAATTTTAAAAAATCTTAATAAAAATAAAATAAAATAATAAAATGCACTATTAATTGAATGTGATTTTCTTACAACCATTACTCCAGATAGGAAAAAAGATCCCTTTACACCAGTGTCCACCAAAAACAAACACGGTGTCATCCAAGGCTGATTCAGAGTGATATGGGTCATTAGCTCGCTGTGTCACTTGTCAGAGCTGTCATTAGTGACATGTAATCGAAATGCCAAATCCTAGATCATCAAAGGTCTACAAAGGTGAAGTTCAACACAAACCTCTTAGTACACAGTAAGGCTGTCTCCTTGCCCCAAGTCCTTCAGGAGGAAGAACACACAAGGTAACCAAATGTACCACAGGTGGCTGCACCTGCTTCTCAAGGTGTGAGCTGGTGCCCAGAGGGACACAACACCATCGGTACCCATGACACATTACCAGCAGCACCAAATAAATTTCTTCACTTGGGACCAAAGCACTACATCTCTGTGAGAGGCTGGATTATCAGACTACCCTGCCTAAGACAGCAAAAGAGACATCTCTCAGACACTGAGTCTGACACGTACTATTAGCTCCACTCAAGTTCCAGGTGGTGAAATATGATACTATAGGATACACAGAGGTTACACAGACAAAGAGACATGAAATACTACAGTGAAACACTTCCTTGAAAATGTCTAACTTGCAGCAGCTCACAGAGGGCTACCCCGCAGCAGCAGGAAAGAAAGCATTCTCTCTCCTCAGCCACTTAGATATTCTCATAGGCAAAGAATCCCATTGGAAAAGGCAAACAGGCAGGTTGGAACCTCAGTGTCAGGAGCACAGACTGAAATCCCAGAAACAGACTCCACACTGAAGACAGCCATGACCAGGCAGCTTGGTCTATGAGGAGAGCTCGCTGCAACACAGCGAGGAACCAACATCCACTGAGCGCCAAAGCGTGGGAGTCAATGACCTTAGTTGCCACTCGTTTGAATTTAATGTGGTGAGTAAACTTGTAGTCCTTCCCATCCTACAGATAAGAAAACTGAGGTTGGGGGACACCTACTTGGGACCCCCCTCCTGTCCCTCTCTTGGACAGGAGCTTTCTTTCTCTCAATAAATATGTTCTGCTCATTAAAGAAAAGAAAAAGAAAACTGAGGTTATGTATTGAACCACTCAAAGAGTAAAATTCAGAGCCCTGGTCTTGAATTTCACCCGTCCAGCTCCTACCAGTGTCTGCTGACCTGTGGCTGCCCAACCTCCTCCAGGCAGCAGCGGAATTTGATCTTCATGGGCAACCCTGACCCCAACAGGACTGTTCTCTGAGACCCGCTGCCTGGTGGTGAGTGGGTTCACTGAGAAGAGGCAGAGTACCAAGTGTTCTCCCCAAGGGATGGGAGCACCCCACCATTTGTGTTACGCAGACAGGAGCAAGCTGTCAGGAGGGAGGGAGACTTTGGGGCCCCCTGGGAAGATGCTGCCTTTTGAACCAGTTGTCCATTTTGCAGATGTCCAAGAGGATAGCTATGGACCACATCTGTCTGTTTAATGCTAGGAATGTGGCAGGTCCTGTTGAGTTGTGCTCCAAATATAACACACTTATCAAATTTTGAAGATTTAGTATAAGAAAATAAGATGCAGCATTTGACCTTAGTGATGTATCAATTTCATGTTGAAATGCTGATATTTTGATTGATATAGCTTGTCCAATAAAGTATATCATTAATTTTCCCTGCTTCTGTGTAGCCTTTTTAATTTTGGCTTAGAAAATTTAAGATCTTTTTTCCTGAGGAAAAAAGAAAAACGATGACTTTGTAGCTTCAGCCACATTCCTACTGTGCAGAGCTGGTCTGTGCCCTTTCAGAGAACTCTGAAAGCCCTTATGCTTGGACGGAGTCTGCGGCCTATTTGCTCAGGTGCTACCTCTCCTGTAATTCTCAGGAAGAGGAGCCAAAGGTCACTCTACCTAGGCTGTGGGGAGAGTCCAGCCAGAGCCCTTTCTGGAGGGCCTCAACCAGTGGGTGGACGGGGCAGTAGGCCTTGTTCCCAAGAACCACGCACACAGAAGAGCAACACCTATAGCCAAATACAGCGCACATGCTGTGTGACAAAGCCACCTATGTAATTTTAAACATCTGAGGAGTGCCATTAAAAAGGCAAAAAGAAGTAAATGAAATTAATTTCAATAAATGCACTTTAACCCAATATATCCAACATATAATCATTTTACGTAGAATCAGTATAAAGTCATGAATGATGCCTTTTCGTTCTAACGCTTCAACATCTCTTCTGTATTTCACACGTAGCCCCACCCACACATGGCTAGCAACAGCCCCACCCACACATGGCTAGCATGTAGAAGTTTCCAAATTAAGCTGTGTTGTGTATGGGCAGCAACCCCCACAATGTACGTCCTGCAAACATGCACTAGTAAATATAAAAAATAATAAAAATGAATTTTGGAAAGTTTCCATAGAAGTAAAGCAAACACGAATGCCATCTGAACCTCCAAGGCCACAACTAGCTATACAGTATCCTCCTCTCACAGTTATGTAGTGTTATCCACCATACTTTATAAAGTTTTGATAGCAGGGGTAAAAAATGAGTGAGTATTTCAACAGAAAAAGGCAACAGTGGGTAAAATGACACTAAGACACTACGTAACAGTAGTGGTTAGGTGGTATAATTGTAGATTTTCCTCTACTTTTATACTCTTCTACACTTTACCAACAGGCCAGAGAATAATCATTTCTAATGTAAGTTGGGAAATTATTATTATTATTATATGTATTTGGTACAGGCTCTCACTATGCAGCTCAGACTCATAGCAATCCTCCTGTTTTCAGCCTCTCCGGTGCTGGGATTACAGGCGTACATCACCCTACCTGGGTCTGGTTGCTGGCTCAGCACACCCGGGTGCAAGGCCAGGGTAGCATGTGGTGCCAGGGGTCAACCCAGTCCCTGTGTTTACCTAAGCAGGGACTTAGTGTACTGAGCTATCTCACAGGCCCAACTCTGGAAATTATTTTAAAATTTAAAATGATTAAAACATTGAGCTTTAATGTGTTTACTGGGCTGCTCTATGTCCGGCTCTGAGTTTCCAGAAAGCTGATGAAACGCCCCCAGAAGCTGGAAAAGGAGCTGAAGCAGGCACGTGTGGGCAGGGGAGGTCTCCCTAGCTAGGCAGATATTTCTCCTATGCTGCAGCTAGGAACGTAAGAAGCGCATACCAGCAAGGGCTGCAGGAACTAGTTCACAGAGGCAGTGGCAGAAATGGGTGTCCAATGCAGATCAGCTTGTACTTGTCTGGGCAGCAAGGCCGCATCTGTGCTGGCCCAGAGTCACAAGCGTCCCTATCGCCGGGCAGCAAAGGCAGCTGGGAGCCAGGGGAAGTATTCCGACTCGAAAAACAGGTGACCATGCATTCTTTCAGCGTGTGCAAAATGGGAATCAAATCATCTATAAAACGCCCACAGCTGTTGGTAGCAGACACAGGCACTAATTTAGAGGCAGAGACAAAGTCAAAGAGAGATAGAGACACACAGAAAGAGAGACAGACACACAGACAGACATACAGGGAGACAGAGAGACAGAGACAGACAGTTGGACAAAAACAGAAAGAACACAGTGTAGGCATACTACAAAGCTTATTCATAGGGTCTTGTGTGGGCTTTTGTTTTGCTTTGTTTCTTTGGTACCAGGAATCAAACTCAGGACCTTGCTCTTGCCAAGCAGGCACTGTGCTGCTGAGCTCTGCCACGAGCCCTGTCCATCGTGTGTATTTCTACAATGTCTGCTTAATTCACAAAAAGATGAAACTTAAGCAGTAGCTTCAGAGGGGCCACAGGTGGCGCTTCACTTAGGAAAGACCAGGATGCCTTCCGCTCTTCCCCTGCAAATTTGAAGGAGTCCTGGAGGTCTAGGTATCACAATTATCCCTGCTGTCCCTGCTCCTAATCTTGCTCCTAGATCGCTGTGGCATGCAGCTGCTGCTGATGCCGTTCCTACTCCAGAGATCACATGCTATTGGCCTCCAAAGGAGATCAGCTAGATTAGTGAGTATCTAGGACTGAGGGCAGGGGCAGGGGGCAAGGTGTGTTGTCTAGGGCTGCAAGCTGTCTTCTTTGGCAATGGAAATGTTCTAAAACTGGTTTTAGCCAGGGTTGCACGACTTTAGGTACACTTACAGTCCTTGAATTAGATATTTTGTGTGTGTGTGTGTGTGTGTGTGCACACACGCATGCGTGCATACATGTGTATCAGGGCCTTGTGAATTCTAAAGAAAAGCTCTATTACTGAGCCATATCCCCAGCCTATCGATACATTTTCAGTTAAATATATAATATATGTGAATTGTATCTCAGTATAATTGTTTTTTAAAGATAATAAAGTTAGGTATGAAAGCAACTCAATCCTTTTCTATGTTGTGTCATGTCAGGGTGGAGGATGGGAAATGGCTACTTGCCCTTCTTATTCAAAAGGTCATGTTTGACTACTCTTCCTTATAGGACACTTGATGTCTGTGTCTAAGGAAGGTAGCCCAGTCTCCCAGGCCTGGAGGAGCTCACTGACCTTTCCAGTCGTAGTCCAGCATTTCTGGCTTCATCCAGAAGGACTCTCAGAGCATCCTCAGGAACCAAAGGTAAAGTGGCTGAGGCAGGACTGTGGCTCCTTCTGGAACAGCGAGAGAAAGTAATTGATCACACGATATGAATGGTTAAAGAGCCCTCTCTCTATGTCTTATGAAAAGGCGTATTTCCCAATGATAGTTTTAAGTAACTACCACAACAAAATCTGTGGAGTGGAAAAATGAACTTGATACAGCCAATAGCCTGGAGATGCTTTTGAATAATTTAGGTGCCTCTGCGTAAATAAATCCAGGTTTAAAATCAAATGCATCTGGCTGGCTGTGGTGGCATGCACCTGTAATCTCAGCACTCAGGAGGCTGAGGCAGGAGGATCACCACAAGTTTGAAGCTAGTATGGGCTATATAGTGAGTTCAAGGCTGTCCTCAACTACATAGTGACGCTTGTCTCCAAAAAAAGAAAATGTATCTGCACAGAAAAACACCCCTGACTTCAGCCCATCACCCGATCATGCTCAGCTACCCAGTCAAAACTTCAAGCTTTTCCAGTAGCTTAAATTTAAATGAACTAAAGAATACAAGAAAAAGACCAAGGTATGGGGGCCGGGGAGATAGCTCAGGGGTACAAGTGCCTGCCCAGCAAGTGTGAGGTCCTGGATTTTATCCCAGTTCTGAGAAAAAAAAAAAAAAAAAAAAGAACAAGGTATGTTGAAAAGTTTCCATTCTTACACATTTTTTCAGAATCTCAGTACATCCAGGCAGGTTAAGTTTAACCTACTAGCTACAGAAAACTTAGCCTTTAAAAACCATCTATCTCTTTGACTTCTACAAATAATCAGGTGAGAAATCACCTTGGAAGATGAGCCCCTAGGGATCTAGTCTAAGTACCTGTCAGTGTGGAGTTCTTCTAGAGCAGAACACTGCCACGTTGGGTCTCCGGTTTTGTCAGCCTTTGAGGAGTTGCATGCCTTCACAGGCCCCACAGGAGTAGGGAGGCCAGGCCCCAGCTGCTCTGTGGCCTCCTGGTGTGCATCTGTGCTGTCCCCTTGCAGGGTGGCTGCGTACTGCATCACCTGAGCCAGGTCAGAGCCTTCTAGGTCCTGAGAACTCTCCGACAACACTGAGTCATGAGGCACGCCGGAGAACATCCTCGCAGTACCTGCTTCAATCAAGTCACCAGCGGCATCTGCCCTTGTCTCAGCTGTGTGTAATGTGATGTCACCCTCGGCTTCCCCAGCAGCTCCTGTCCCTTTGCCGGGCTCCAGGGGAGAGTCTGACCCTTCTCCAGCCTGTGGCTTAGGGATGCTCATATGGCCTGGGACATTTTGCATTTCCAAGACCACAGCAGCAGCAGCCTCAGGCTTCTTCCCACTCCCAAGTGGGTGAGGGGTCCCATGCTCACCTTGAGCCTCGGGCATAGTTAACACATCCACACTAGGACAGGAAGCTTCCAGGGTGTGGGTTACTCCTAGCTCATCACCAGGACCCTCTGTGCAAGCAAAGCTCTGGCGACCTTCTTCTCTGTATTGAGTGTCACAAACTGATGTTTCCCGGTGCTGTGCCCCAGGAGGAATTCTGTCAGTCTGAACAGAGACCAAAGCCTCTTCCCCATGGCTCTGGGGAGCTACCTTGGAGTCCGTGATTCCCTCTAGAAGGATCCTCTGACCAGCCAGCAGGGGTGAGGGGGGACTTACAGCTAAGTCTTGTGCACTCTTCTCAAGCGGCAAGTGAGCCTGGAGTCCCAGGCCCGGCCAGGGCTCCTCATGCCCCTCTGGTCCCTTGCTTTTCACTACAGGTGGGACACCAGTCGTTCCTTGCTCAGCACTGGCGTCAGACAACTTTGGCTCTAAGGCTGGTCCTACCAGAGCTAGCAGCTTGTCTGGAGCTAGATTCTGGGAAACCAGATGGGCGACCTCAGCCTCAGCAGCCCCTTGGTGTTTCTTCTCCACCAAAAGCCCAGCAGGAGGAGCAGGGAGAAGCGTACAGACCATGGCCTGAGTCCCATCTAGATGCTTCTCTGAGTTTAGCGGTCCGGCAGGGTCCTTGCCCGACACGTTTTTCCCAGCTCCGGTCTTTTCAGCAGGTGCACTATGGGGCCGATCACTGGCCAGAGCTCCAAACACAGACTGCTCAAAGATCTTGGTAATGTGCTCCCGGAAGTCAGGGAGCCCAGCGACCACGCTGGCCTGCTTGGCACTTGCATCTGCATCACAGGATACATCCCTCTTCAGATCTGGAGAAGGATCTACCACGTTCTTCCCACTGCCCTGGGTGTCTGTGTCTGTGTCAGCCATCATGCCATCTTCACCAGCAGGGCTCACTGGAATCTCAGATAGTCCGGCGCCTGGGTCTGGAGCTGTGGCCACTTTATCCTCCTGGGCCATCTGCTTACCCTTGGCTAGGAGAGGCATCCCGTCCAGGTAGGGCACAGAGGACACAGCTCCCTCAGTGATTCTAGGTCTGGGGCTTTCAGTGCTGGGTTGCACTGCAGGGATTTCTTGACCTGTAGCAGCTCTTGAATGCAAGGGCAGAGCCAGGGAACTGTCAGACAACTTCACAGAGATGGCATCTCCAAGGGCAAGCAGGGACTCTTCTTTGGGGTGGGGGCTTTCCCCAGGATCCTGGGGGCCCTCAGGGGAAATGGTTTCCACTGTTCTGTCCTTTGCTCCTTGCCTGGCAGTGCCATCAATATGCAGGTAAGGGGTGTCCGGCTCAGGCTTCTCATGTGACCCAGACAGCAGAAGCCTCTTTAGGTCAGCGACAGCCTGGCTGGCAGGAATACCCACAGTACTTCCAGGACTCCTGCCCAGCTCTGTGACTGATGGCAAGGCGTCCTCACAGCTGAACACAGGTCGCTCCGCTCGGCAAGGCTCCCCCAGGGCCAAGGTGGAAGCCTCTTTCCTGGATGTACAGCAGTGCTGGGTCGGGCAGAAGCTCCCTGTCTGAGCAGTGTCTGGTTCTGGCAGTACCTGGGGCATCCTGAGGTCTCCTTCTCTGGCATTTTCACCACTCTCGGCAGCTGCGCCTTCAGTCCCTTGGATCCCAGCTGATGGGAAACTTCCAAGAAGTTTTGGGGTTTCTGCTTCCATAGCAGCTGGGCACTCCATCCCCTGCTGCGGGGCCGGCGCAGGCTCCTGCCTGTCTTCCTGGCTTCTTTCACGTGCCTGTCTCTCTGGGGCATCCTGGGTGGGTGTGGCACTGGTGCTGGCAGGCACTGAGGCTGGCAAGCAGTGTGCTGCATTGGGGAGAGCTACTGAGTCAGGAGGACAAGGAGAGGCCTCCACTGTGTCTGTACTTGCCATCTCTGTCTTACCCGAACCCTGGGGCGGGGGCCAGGCGTTAGCTGCTTCAGAAACTCCTCCGTTCTTGCAACATGCTTCTTCATGCTGGCTGCCTGCTTTCAAAACACCAACCAGCTCATGTTGGGACTCGTCTGGTCCCTGCCTAGTGCAGCAACTTTCCTTGCCACCCGAGTTCCCTGCAAGAGCAGAGCCTCCAAAGGTGTCTGCTCCAGGAGGCTGGACCCCACTGCCTACTCCTTCTGGTTCATTCTCCCCTGCTATAGGCAACTTCTGTCCTACTGGGGCTGGCAATTCTGACTCCACTGGTGGAGAACTCTCCAGAACTGCATTGTTGGGGGATGAACTCAGAGCATCAGACAGACTGCCCTTGGGGAGCTCACTAGGAAGTTCTGACCCACAAACCTGGTCCCGTCCCCCATCAGTGGGTAAGTACACCTCCACCTGAGGCTCCACAGAGATGTAGATTTGGGAAGACTCTGCATCCTGGTCCTTAGACGGAGGATCACTTGGATAAGTCTCTTCCCCATCCACAAGAGGTTGGGTCTTCTCCCTGAGATCACAGAAAGATGCTTCTGAGTCCACTCGGGGTGGCTGGAGACAGTCTTCAGAAGGTAGAGGGGGATACTCTGATGCAGCTCTTCTTGTGCAGCTGCTCCCTGGGCTCAGTGGGTTTCCCTGACAATCTTGCATTAGGCTGAGAGTGGTGAGCCCACAGTCTGCTGTTGCGCTCCCCACCTCAGGGGCAGGTGGCCCACCAGCATGAACTTCCTGTCTGGCTGAGTCTTGCCCTAGCCCACAAGGTTGACCTGGGGATGTCAATAAGCCCTTGATGTCACAGCTGCAGGGCTGCTGGGGGACTGGGCAACCTAGCTTCCTTATTTCCAAAGTGTGCTCCATCTCCTGAACTTTGGTTATAGCCTCTCCAGCAAAAATGGATGCCAAGTCAGATTCTTCAGACTTTAAAGCAGGAGACACTGTTTGTCCCCATCCTTCCCTGTCCTGAAGCCTGTCTGGACATTTGGTCGATACTCCTGGGTCCTCCCGGACAGCTTCTTTGGGAACAACTGGCTCACCAATACCATCTGGTGCCAGGTCCTGGAGGGGGTCATCCTCATGGGGTTTGTGGGCTGCATCAGCCACAGTGGCTTTGGCCACCACCTGCTGTGCTGCCCCTGCTGACACAGAGTCAGACCTGTCCGTATGTCCAGTGTCTTCCTTTCTGGGTGGCTCTGCTGAATCTGAGTTGGAAAAGATGGCGCTCTCTGCTGCAACACTTGGCATTGACAACTTGTCTGTGTTCCCCTGTGTGCAAGGCTTGCAGTGGGAGGCCCGAGACTCTTCTCCCTGCTGGTTTCCAGGATCCACAGCCCGAGGTTGTTCTGTGTCTTGGGTCAGTCCTGCAGGGTTGTCTGTATGGCACCTGCCTTTCTCTTTAGACATAGCTGGATGTCCAGTCGCCTCCGGGGTCTTGGCTCCCTCCTCTGGCCCTGCTGAGCTCTCTGTCCTTTTGTCTGAAGCCCCAGAAGGAGTAGGAGGGGGCAGCACCACCCCTTGGGGCTCTGCATGGCTGTGCTCCGGGTTCCCACACTCGGCTTTCTCCAGGGGTAAAGAGGCAGAAACCTTTCTAAGACTGACTTTTGAATATTCTCGTCCTTTTCCAAGATCTGATGAGCAGTTTTCTAGTCCTATCACCCCTTCATCCACCAGCTCTTTGATGAAATCTGTAGAAACTGGCATTTCAGCTTTGGAAGCCATCTCCCTGGCCAACGAACTGGGTCCATCTATGCCAGCAGGATGTTCAGAGGCAGAGTGTGGCGTGGGGCTTGAAGCTGGACATATTTCTTCAGTCAGGGTAAATGGAATGGGCTCAGGGATCCCAAATGAACTCACATCTCCCTGGACGCCTGTCGCCACAGGGGCGCCTTGAGGGGACTCCCCAGCTTTCATCTCTGTCAGCAAGTCACTAGCATCTGGGGTTTCTGTCCCTGGCACCGAGGCAGGGCTCAGTGGTTCCATGGGCTCTGCGTGGAGATGTACCTTCGTGCAGCTCTCCTGGGAAGCAGCAGCTTCAGCTTCCTGGGTAGCCCCTGAACTGCTCCCAGGGGAATGGCAGGAGCTAAGGGATTCCAAATTGTTGGCTAAATGCTGAAGTGGGGGTTCTACTTGGCCTTTTTCTCTGTCCAAGGCTCCTACAGCTGAGTCTTGTGGGACAGTGGTCTCAGGTTTTAGAGGGCAGCCCACTGGGTGAGCCGAGCTCTCCTCGCCTGGATGGGCAGGAGAGAGCTTGGAAACTGTCTGTCCAGAAGCCGCACATAGCCTAGAGTCTGAAGGGGAACAGCTGCCTACACCGGCATTCCCTTGGGACTCTAAGGGACCTTCCGCACACAGCAGCTCATTCCTTGGCTCTCCCGGAGGTGCTGGTGGAATCCCTGGCAAGCAGTCAGTGCAACCGTAGGAGGGTGAGATCTGTCCCCCAGGCTTCACCTCTTTGTCTCCTCCAGTACTAGAGACCACGGCAGCCATACTGTCCCCTTCAGGGGCAAACATCACAGTGTCCCCTGGGACACCCCTCCTTGGGTGCTGGGTGAGAGCATCTTCTGGTACTGCTGCTGGGCTTTCCAGGCAGCCTTCTGGAGGGCACTCAGTGAAAGGCACGGAGGCTAAGGGACACTCCTGCTCCCAGGACGGTGGGAGGCCTGATGCTGGAGATCCTTCTAGGACCCCAGTTTCCTGTGGGTGCTTCCTGGGTTCTGTCACCTCTGCAGATGCGATGCATGGATCCAGGCTGGCCACACTCTCAGAAGTGGAGCAGGCATCTCTAACACCAGCGCTGCAAACAATAAACACATTTAATGTTTCATTGATTCTCACAGATACCAAGGACAGAGCCACTTTACAGGCAGACTCATCCCAATCAGCCTCCCAAAAGTCTTCCTGAGCCTCCATCACAGACACCCCAGCGCCTGTGCAGTACTCGTTCTCTGTGAGGAGCACCCAGCTCCTCCTGCCCCAAACTGTAACATGTGCACTCATTTTCTCCAAAACCAGCACAAGGAGTCCAAAATGCTCAGCCTGGGGAGAGTCTGGGCTTTCCACACTGCTGAGCTGTGAATGAGGAACACGGACACTTATTCACAATAGTCTAAATGCAGGACACCCAGGAAGTTTTTAGTAAGAGGAAACCATAAAGGGAGAGAGTGTTAAACTGGTTCTGTCAAGATTACAAAAAGTCCTGGAGTACTTCTGGGGAAGTTCTAGGGGAAAACACAAGTTGGCAAAGCTGCACTTTGAAATCGAGAGCTCTTGTTGAATACAGTGAAGTTGGGGCCAGGGAGATAGCTCTGTGGCACAAGTGCCTGCCTGGCAAGTGCAAGGTCGTGAGTTCGAACCCCAGTCCCACAAAAAATTAAAATAAAATAAAAGAGAATACAATGAACTTGAATCTTCCCATTTAGCAGGCGCTATCATGAAATACATGGTCTAACAACCACTTGCATTCTGCAAAATTTCTGCTGGTATGCCTTCATAGTTGCCTTAACTTGAAAACACTCAGCAGGATAGCACACATGAAAAGAAAACTAGAATAAGCAGAGAAATTTGGCTTCGAGTCATACAGCTTGTATAACAGAAACCCAACCCTCTGGTCACTGTCAAATAGCTTATCACAGTCACATTTGACTGTCACCCAATTGTAGTTTTAATCTTGTGTAGTTAAAAATAATGCATGGCTAATAATGAATTTGCAAATTAGGAAAAAAAAAAACAAGAAAAGCTACACCCATGTTCATGCCACTTTCAGTATTCTATGATTTAAAAAATATATATATAGGAGGTATAATATTTGTTATTTTTATATAGCTGTGATCTATATGCTTCTGAGAATTACATAGCTTTCTAGTATCAGGAGAAGCTGCCCCAGATAAAGTTAATGGAAGCATGGTTTGCTAAAGTTTTCATAATTTTCCTTAAAAGCCTGGTGTGGTGGCACATGCCTGTAATCCCAGCACTTGGGAGGCTGAAGCAGGAGGATCAATGTGAGTTGAGACCAGCCTGGGCTACAAAAGCGAGCTCAAGGACAGCCTGAGCGGCACAGTGAGACCCCGTCTCAAAACAAAAAACAAAAAACAACAACAAAAAAAGAATTCCTAGCTAAACTAGCCTCATCCTCATACTCTCACTAGAACTTCTTTAGCATTATAGCAAGTTCAAGGTTAATGTGAACTACTGAGTTAGCCCCTCTGGGTAAAGTTTGGGCCAATGAGACAGCTCAGTAGAATAGGAGCTTGCCTGGCAAGTGCAGGGTCCTGAGTTCAATCCCCAGTACAACAATCAATCAATCAATCAATCAATAATTTGTCTTAAAAGTCATAACAGGGAGTCCATGGAACCTTTTTAGAACTCTCACACACACCTGCATGTGGGCATAGTCTCAGTGTTCTGGACACGGCTAGAGACAAAGACTCTGTTCTCCATGTCCGCTACCAAATTTCAGTGTTCCATGCAAGGAATGCACATGTGTCCTTGGTGGGGGAGTGGACAGAGGGAATGTGAACTGCACTCTTGTCACATTCTGAAACATGTGCTAGGGACTGACTTGTTTGCCTCACCCCTGCTCCGGGCTGGCACCCTTGTCCTTGGTGAGACTGTCTTTGAAGCTTGGGTGCCTAGGAGCAAAGTGAGAGGCTGGGTGGAGGGCCTGACCCAGCAGGACTGACGCCCTGTGAGAAGACAGAGAGGCAGCAGAGGAGCAGAAACGTGGATCCACTGAGGAAGCCCATGTGAGAACACAGTAAGGACGTGCCACCAGAAAGCCAAGCAGAGAAGCCACACCCAGAAGCAGGCCAACCAGCACCGTGACCTGGACTGTAGCCTCCAGAACAGTGAAGAAATACGTATCTTTTATTCATGCCAGGCAGGGTGTGGTGTTACGTTATGAAAGCCTGAGAGGACTAATAAAATTGACACGTGAGCATTTATCATCTCATCAACATGTCTGAGGTTTCAAATTTTCCACAGAAAGCTATTCCACTTCTTTTTTTTTTTTGTCTTTTTGAGACAGGGTCTCACTGTGCAGTTCAGGCTGGCCTTGAGCTCACTTTTGTAGCCCAGGCTGGTCTTGAACTCGCACCAATCCTCCTGCCTCAGCCTCCCGAGTGCTGGGATTACAGGCGTGAGCCACCATGCCCGGCTTATTCCGCTTCTTGATAGCTTCCCAAAAGAATTAAAAGCATCATGCCACCGTGACAGATGCACACCCATGCTGATAGCTACACAGTTTATTATCAAAATCTTGGATGCAGCCCAAATGCTCATCAGTGGATGAATGGATTAAGAACATCTGGCATTAGGGCTGAGGAGATAGCTCGGCAGCAAAATTGCCTGCCTGGCAAGAAGATGTGGTTTTATACCATGGAATACTACTCAGTCATAAAGGATAAACTTGAGATATTTCTAGGTAAATGGATGCACTTTGAGACCACACTCTGAAGTGGATAAGTCAAACACACAGGTGTAAATACTGCATTGTTTCCCTGGTTTAGGAAACCAAAAGTGTACATAAGGACCAAAATGTATAATAGATATTTCAAAATAGAAAGAAAATGTTCAGATAGGAAGGGAAACTGGGGGGGGGGGGTAAAAGAAAGGGAAAAGAAAAATGAGAAAAGAGGGAAACCAAAAAAAGAAAAGAAGGAAACAATAGAAACAAAGCTTTTGCAAATAAGGACGGGAGGAAGGGAAGAAAGGCTAAACATACAGGTGAGAGGAATGGGGAAAAAAGAATAATGAAGATTATATCACCCACAGGAACAAATTCTCTATGATACATGTGATCATTATGTGTATCTAAAATATACCAATAAAATTAATTGATTAAAAGGTTTTCCAAAAAGTAGTTAGGGAAGGAAATAACATAAGTAAGGATATCCGTATGTGGTGAGGGTCATCTCGTTGACCCCTGATAGCCGGGCTCATGAGTGTTCCTGCTGCCACCTGCAGACGACAACATGGGATGCGGAGCGGCACAGCTGGGTATCGACTCGGGCATCTTGCTATTTATTCGCTCTGCCAGGTTAAGGAAATGTTTCTCCAAGAATAAGGAAAGCCCAAGGCACGCGGCTCTCTATGTGGCCCACACGTGGCTCTCTATGTGGCCCCATTCCAGAGCCACTCTTGTCCAAGCTCATCCAAGCACCTCCAAAGAGGAGGTCACTTGATGTCCTCACACCACACTGGAGATAAAATACACAAAGTCACCTCCTGTCTATGCCTCCGGCAGAGAGTGCCCACATGGGGAGCACAGGGCTTCCCTTCAGGCCGACTGAGGTCACCATCATCTTGGGCAGCACGCTGAATTCATTCTTTCCACACTTTGAAAATCTGTGCATTCTCATCACAGAGCAACTAGACCAGTGGTTCTCAACCTGTGGGTCGTGACCCCGGCAGGGGTCAAATGACCAAAACACAGGGTTCACCTAAAGCCACTCCAAATTATAACCGTAGCAAAATTACAGTTTTGAAGTAGCCACCAAAATTATTTTTTGGTTTGAGGTTACCACAACATGAGGAACTATATTGCGGGGTCACGGCATTAGAAAGGTTGAGAACCACTGAACTAGATTAATTTTCCACCGAATATGAGGCACATAGCAATACCCCCAATCAGAACGTACACTTTGGCTGGTTTCGTTAGCAGGAGCTGAGCAGCAGCCTCGGCTTTGGTTAGCCACCACAAGGAACTTCTAAAGCTAGATTAAAGCACTCGCCAGGAGCTCATTGGCCTAAGGGCGGTGAAAATTCTAAGAACTGATCTGTGGAGGGTTGTGTATTAATTAAGCTTTCACAATGTCCTTTTATGCTTCAAGACTGAGTCAAAATGTGTGGGCTAAGGCTGCAAGCAGAATCCACAAGGGGCTGCTTTGGTGGGGCGTGGGCTGGCTGGTTTCAAGTGGGCGTCAAAGAAGCCTTTCAGCCCAGGGGGTGCTGCCTCATCCCGGGGCCAGGGAGGGCACTGGGACTGCAGTTTCCTGGTCCAGCCCCTGGGGGTGTCGGCCTAAGAGGAGTGATTTGCTGAGCAGACCATGGAGAAACAGAAAAGGCGCTCTCCACTGCCTAGGTGGGGAAGACAGTGACAGCCAGATGGACTGTAAAACACAGGAGCATCACGGTGAGAGGGCAGAATTCATGGGCAGAGTAACTGGCTGTGGAAAATACGCAGGTGGGTCTGTGACACTGGGCTGTAAAGAGATCAGCAAGATGGTAAGGCAAAATCACAAAGGGCAAGAGCGGGCGGGTTCTGAGCACTTGCTGAGGCCGTGCCTAAGTTACACATTCACTGATGACTGCATTTAATGTGTACCACAGCCTGGCCGAGGGGATGTTCCTGGGGAAACACAATATAGTATTCAGGGAGAGGAGTCTGCAATGGATCAGATCACAGTGGGGGGAAGAGCTGCTGATGTACAGGAAGGTCACGGCCTTGGCGGGCCGGCTCCAGGGCCCATCTCTGAGCTTGCTGCCCCTACCAGGCTCTCTGCTGGATGGGTACAGCCGCCCCTTGCCCTTTTACTCCAGCCCCCTTCATAGTGTTCGCTGGGCTGTAGACAGCTCAGCAGCATAGAAATGAAAGTGTGCTCCTGTCACACACACACACACACACACGCGCGCGCGCGCGCGCGCGCGCGCACACACGCACACGCACACACACACACACACACACACACACACACAACAAGGAAAACTCACTGGTAGCTTCATTTGCTGTCGGCTGCAGACCAGTCTAACTTTTCCTGCCTCATCCTACACAGCGCTCACCAGCTCACCGTCAGCACGGAGCCTGGGGCCTCCCTGGCTCCCTACATCCCAGCTGTCACTCTCAGTGAAGCCCCTTCTTGGTCTTGACTACCAGATCAGAGCCACGTACCACTATAGCACAGAGGCCATCATGTGGTGGGTGACCATTTCCTTCACTGCAGCCTGGGTCTTCGTCTGCTTTCGATGTTGTATCTGCAATGCCTGGCATAGAATACATGCTCAATCAGTGATAAATACATTAATCTATGGATAAATAAAGAGATGGATGAAAGGAAGGCCAAAGGGAGCAAGGAAAAGCTGGTAGATGGATGGATGGACAGGTGGGTGGATGGATGGACGGATGAGTGGATACAACCAATAGCAAATCATAGACATAAATATATAGCAATACTCTCACATCATGATTGTTTCACAGATGATTAGGAAAGTTCTTTTCTTCCACACAATCATAGCACTTCAGGATCAGCCCAAACCTCTTATCTGATAGATGAGGAAACTGAAGCCCTGGAGAAAAGGCCATGCACTTTCTTAAATGAAGTGAATATAGTTGAAGCAGTGTTCCTTAGCCATAGCCCCTATGCTCACTAGAGATCTAATGAGTTAAAGTAGTAAGTAATTTGTTCCTAATTGTACAGTACAGATGTCAGTGAATGACTTATTTTTCCCCTAATAAATTACTCTAATTCAGAAGACTAGATTTCTCCCAAATAACATCATCACTGTTATTCATCACATTCCAACGCACTTGCCAGAAAAGTAAAGCCAGGGGCAGAATGGCACCAGGGAGTTCAACTGAAGTCTCGGAGCTACCAACCCTGAGCAAGTGAGCCTTGGAGGGAGCTGTGGTGCAGAGGAGGGGCTTCCATAGCTCCTACGGGCTGACCGTCCTCAGCAGCGAAGTGTGGGGTTTCGGCTGTGTGCTATGGCTCCTCATGGCTACTGTGGCAGAGGAGGCAACACTTCTCTAACTAGAGAGTAGAGAGAGAAGCCCTCTGGATTCCCCACGGGTGGGGTTAAGGTGTTCAGGATCACGGAGAGAGCCTGCCCAAGGTGCAGCTGTCTTCTGTGTGCTGAGCCCTGGGCCGGCTTCCCATCCTGTACCTCAGCAGACCACTCAGAGTGGGGGAGGTCAACTCAGTGGTGATACGAGGAGTCCCATTCTGCGCTGTCCTCCAGCTCAACCTTGCCTTGTGGATCATAATTTATCTCGGACTTCAAAGTCCTACTTCATAATCCATTTAGAATCTTGTGGGAACAACTGTCATTAATTAGCTCCCAATGTCCAACAGCACTTTAGGACACTGCAATGCTTTGTTTCACCCCAAATGTCAAAGGCTGGTCCAAATCTGAATCAGTTCATGCATCCTGCGTACATATGACCCTTTGTGCAGAAAAGGGAGGCAGAGATCCTCTACCTAAATAAAATATATTAACTCCTGAATGCTTTCAGTCCCTCCTGCCATAAAATCAGAATAAACTGAGTTAATTTGAGGACCACAAAGACACTGCTGGACTCCTGCTGACCATGTAGTAAGCCAATTCACTATCTTTATTCTTGCCTCTGGTCTGCACATGTTTTCCCCCCCTATTGGAAGTCAGATAACCCAGGTGCTCAGGGTTGTAAGTAAATGTGATTCTCTTAAGTAGTCGACTCCTTATAATATACCAGCTTCTGATTTTTCCCTTCTTCCTTTTCTATCCCAATTGGAGGAGATGGCTCAAGAAGACAGTTTCCTCAAGAACTTGATAAGTAGGCCCAGCAGGATGGCTCAGTGGTCTGAAGTGCCTGCTTAGGAAAGCTTAGGCAGCTTCAGGGACCGTGGTTCGATCCCTGGCACCACATGCTGCTCCAGCCCTGCCCTCAGGGCAGGCTGAGCCAGCCATAAAAATAAACAAACAAACAAAAGTTCTGAAACAAGAAAATAAATAAATAATAAAGTAGAGATTCACATTCATTAAAAAAAAAAAGAATTTGATGAGTAACTGGGCCAGCTATACAGCTTATTCTGGATCAGTGACTAATGCCTAATAAAAGTGATATTGGACCCTCTCTCTACTTTTCATACTTCTATTGGGGGCTTTTGAAAACCAAAACTCAGTGCTTCTAAGAATATGACCCTGATAAGCCCAAATGAAGGAATTTGATGGAAAATTTACTGGAACATGAATATTTTTCCTTATTTTTAAGTTAGACTTGCCCAATTAGTCATTTATGGCAAAATGCAAATGGCAGTTTTGCTTGTATAGTTGGATTCTGGTGGCATTTTTATTTATTTTGACACCATGAAGAGTATCTTAAATAGGAAATGTTGAATATATGCTGTTGTTGCATCCCTTCTTGATAAAACTTCCAAAATTAAAATAATTTTCCTGCCATAGTAAATACAGTGTGCCAGAAAAGCTAGTAGAGTTGTGCCTTTCAGAGGTTTTGGAGAGTTCTCTGAATTATAATATATCACCAGGGTCACCTATATGAGACTGAGCTCATGTGTGATTAAGGATTTCTTTTTAGACTACGTGTCAGTGACCAGTCCTTTTGTTAAGATTTCTATCTCTGTGATCCCAGTCACCTACTACAGGAACAAAGTGGATGAGACAAAAACCCTGGGAACCAAGCTGGCTCACTGTCAAAGGCATCAAACCCATTCCAGGCTCCTTTCAGCACCAGTGCAGTGACATAGATGAGATTGGGAAGATTCACTGCTGGCCACATGGCCATCTGAGGCCATAAAAACACACAGGAGACCACAAGTAGTTCTGATACAAGGAGCTCTTGAAGAGAAGGAAGGAATAACATTTCCTGGCCAGACCCTCTCTCTTATTCTTTTTTTTTTTTTTTTTTTTCTGGAAAGATCTTCCTACTTCTAAAATACTGTAAATGCCAGGAGTCCTGCTGAATTTAGATTTAAAACGAAAGAAAGAAACTTGGTAATGATGGCTTTTCAATATTTTCAAAGAGCCTGGGCTAGAAAAGTGTTATAAAAAGTATTATAACTTACAAAGGGGTTAGATTAAGATGTATGGGGGGTGGGGTGTTAACTACTAAAGGAGACACAGAAGAAGAGAATGGGGATCCCTGGAGGTGGGGAAAAACCAAGGTGAGCTCTCCTGATGCCCAGCTAGAGGCCTGGAGAATGTGGTAGAGAAGTCAGGGCCCAGGTGGGGTTGACAGTCTCCTAGATTTTAGAGGATAGAGCTAAGTTCCAAGAACACAGCAACGGGGAAAAGAGACCTGGAAGGACAAAGAACTCCAGAGACACGTGAGGTACTGAGCAGTACGTGTGCACAAAGAAGCCACATGACACTGGGCTGAAGCAGGCCTGAAGGCTCATGGGAGTGAACCCCATAGATACACAGAGCCAGGAATATGCATGCTCCCTTTAGCCAGAATGTAAAACCTGTCACTAATGAGGCATCTGCTGGAGTACTAAAAAGGGCTTGGCTTTAGTAGTGGGTAAATTAGCTCTCATCTAAACACTGCTCCAGTCTCACCTACCAAAGCAAGATCCAAAAGGATTAAGGTGCTTCAAATAACTGCATCCTGGCTCAAAGTTCAAGAATATTTATAGGAATTCAAAAATTTCCAGAACCCAAAAGTATAACAGGGGGACACCCACTGAGGACATCCCTCTTGTTCCTCTCTCGGACAGGAGTTTTCTTTCTCTCAATAAATATGTTCTGCTCACTACCTCTGTTCGTTCCCAAAATTCATTCTTCGGTTATACAGAACACAAACTTGTTCCAGGTACTTTTCAGGTTGGGGATTGGTTTTCCCTACATCATTTGGAGGTTCCCTGCTGGAGGTCATCCACCCCAGATCAGTTTTTAATTCCTCTATTAATCCCAGCACTTGGGAGATTGAGGTAGGAGGGACCAGTGTGAGTTCAAGACCAGCCTGGGCTACAAAAGTGAGCTCAAGTTCAGCCTGAACTGCATAGCAAGACCCTGTCTCAAAAAGCCCCCCCCCCAAAAAAAAATCGAGATATGTACAATGTCTAGGATGGAAAGAGACAGGAAAACAGGATCCACGGTAAAAAGACATGTGATTACTCTGAAGGGCCGGCCTGATATGTCAGTAGACTAAAGCACCGGCTTAGGCAGAGAACAGCAGCCAGAGTTCCATCTCTGGCATGCCATGTTGGCCCTGCCCTCAGGACCGGGCATGGTGGCAAGCAACTGTAATCCCAGCACCTGGGAGGCTGAAATCAGGAAGATCACTGTGAGTCTGATCTATGTAGTGAGACCCTGTAGACCCTGTACTAAAATACATTAAAAAAGTCAACCCCAAAAATTACCCAGACGGTAGAATTAGTGTATAAGTACATTTTAAAAAAGTATTTTGGGAAGCCGGGCGTGGTGGTTCACGCCTGTAATCCCAGCACTCGGGAGGCTGAGGCAGGAGGATTGGTGCGAGTTCAAGACCAGCCTGGGCTACAAAAGTGAGCTCAAGGCCAGCCTCAACTGCATAGCGAGACCCTGTCTCAAAAAGACAAAAAAAAAAGAAAGTATTTTGGGCTTGTGGTCTAATTAGTGGTACAGCACTTGCCTAACGTTTTGATCTCTGGTATTGTAATATAATAATAATAATAATAATAATAATAATAATAATAATAATAATAATAATTTATTATAGCCACATTTCATATATCCAGATAGCTGGAGGAAAATTTGAGCTCCTTAAACACAGACACGGAGAAAAAATAAAGAGCCAATCTGCCCACAATAGCAACCATTGAAGAACAGTAGCCATGCCCTCCTCTCTCCATGGCCATGGGCCTCAACAAGGCCACAAGGTGACTAAGAAAGTGAGCCAACCAAGGCACAGCCACCAGCGGACCCCTCACCAAGCACACCAAAATCACGCAGGACATGATTTGGGACATGGTGTGCGGCTTCACCCGCAACGAGCAGTGCACCGTAGAGCTGCTCAAGGTCTCCAAGGACAAATGGGCCCTCAGGCTCATCAAGCAAAGGGTAGGGATGCACTTCGGCACCAAGAGGAAGCATGAGGAGCTGAGCAACGCGCTGGCCTCCATGAGGAGGGGGGCTGCCAAGAAGGCCTGGGCGACTCTGGAATCAAGCTTTGCAGAAACAAATAAACAAAAGAGCCAATTAAACTTCTAGAGATGAAAATTACAACATGCCAAGGAAAAAAATACACTGGGCGAGAATGAATGACGCATTAGCTACTGCAGAAAAGAATCAGTGAACTTCTAGACGTAACTCTAGAAATGCTCTAAATAAAACCAGAGAGCATGAAGATTCAAAAAGCAATGAACAGGGCCAGACGCGCTGGTGTGAGCCTGAAATCCCAGCGCTCAGGAGGCTGAGATAGGAGGTTCACCACAAGTTCAACACCAGCCGGGGCTACAGAGTAAGCTCAAAGCTAGCTTGGACTACACGGTGAAACTCTGCTTCAGAAGAAAGAAAAGAAAAGGAACAGGCTGTTGGTGAGCCGTGGGACAGCTTCCAGGAGCCAAACACTGCGAATGTGTAATCGCGGTCCCCAAAGGAAGAGGGTAAATTTTTTAAAAATTGAATAAATAATGGCTGAAAAGTTTCCAAATATGACCTCAACCTACTCCAAGCACTAGAAACAGGGATAAACTCACACACCAAGGCAAAGTGTAACCTAATTTCTTTAAGCCAGTGAAAAAGAAAAGAATGCTAAAGGTAGCTAAAGTGAAACAGACACAGGAAGCAAGGTGAGAAGCACAGCAGGGTTGTTACTGGAAGCAATGCAGTGGGAATGAGGTAGCCAAGGGCTGGAGAGGTGGCTCAGCAGCAGCTTGGGCAGCTGAGCCCGGCAAGCATGGGCTCCTGCGCTGGATCCCTGGTTGAAAAATAAAAAACAAGGCAGCCTGATACCTTTAAGCAAAACACTGTCTATCCAGGGTTCTTAGCTCAGAGAAAAGTATCTTTCTAAAACACCAGTGACGGGGGGCCAAAGCAGCACCTGCTTAGGGAGAGTGCAGTGGCTGGGGTTCCACCCCTGGCATCCCC